>LPNX010938132.1:775439-910458 GCA_001517045.1 Pseudotsuga menziesii
TCCTTGCTTGTAAGCGATTATGTATGCGATCTTTCCTACAAGTCAAACGCATTTGCATGGTTAGAAACATTTCATAAGGAAAATTCATTCTGGCAAATTCTTATGCATAAATATATGATCATGCAACTACTTTAGCCAATACAACATTCATCCATATCTCACTGAAACTTTCTAGATGCCTTCCATCTCTACCAGGACAACATTGAGATTGTGCACTAATCCAATATGTCAGCAAAGAGGTTTCATTCTAGATAAGTAGCAATGGAGAATTTGTATAGCACCATGAGCTACTTACCCATCACATGCATATTAGTAGTATGCTGTCATTAATGCAAACATCCTATCATGCATAATACAACAACTGAATATAAACAAATGCATAACAAAACAATATCATGAAATGACAATTGAATACTTATCTTTATTTGTTTCGAGGGTAGACTCCTTCTTGAGCCTTCAGCTTCATCGTCTTCTTCATTCATAGTCGCATAGTTTCTTATCCAAATGCTGAGGTGGATAAGAGGTTCTTCAAGAGTTGAGTTCTTCATATTCCTTATTGCTTGAGGGATCTTCTTTGGATGGTGAGAGCCGGATCTTCAAATGCTCCCATCTTATCTTCTCTTCTTATGGGTAGAGCTTCTTCTTTTTCCCAAAGTTTGATGAAAGTAATCACTTCCTTCTGGAACACATTCCTTGAATGAATGAATTCCACGATCCTGGGAGGTCATTCAAGGTGGCCATCACCACTTCTGCATTCTTCACTGCTTCTTTTACTGCTTCAAGTTGTTCTTCCCTTCAAATAGCTTGAAATTCTGGAAGACCTTCAACAAATTTGCTTTGTAGTGCACATGTGCAAGTTTTCTATGCCAAAGCGCATTTGGCTCTACCGTATCATGGATCAAGGCTTGTTCTGGATGGCCCTTCAATTTGTACAATCCTCCTTCTTGTTCTTCAATCACTACCGCAACATCGATAGTCTTTCCTTTTGGTCACATGATGACTTGACCATCTATGAATGCAGCCCGCATTCCTTTTGCATCAATGCTGAAATGGAGAGAAGGTTCTTCTTCAATCCTAGCACAAACAATACTTCTTTCATTGTTAGAGACTTACCAGAGTATAGCTTGTATGAAGATTCCCCACTACCTTTTATTGGACATTGGTAGTCATCTCCTAGTCATTCATGTTCTGATAGTCTCACAAAAGATTCCTTGAATCCCGTCATATGTTTGGAAGCCCCACTGTCTATAAGCCAATCATCACTTCCATGAATAATGTTACCTGTGAGAGTTGACATCAGAACATATTCATCCTCGCTTGAAGAATTTTCACTTTCATGTCTGGATCTCTTTTTGGATGGTTCATCATCCTCTGCAACATGAGCATGATGTCTTCTTTGGCCTCGTCTCCCTCTGAAACTGGAACCTCTATGCTCATATAGGTGTCCAATCCAAAGAGATAAAATACTTCTATGCTTGGAAGTTTTCAACTTCACCAAGCTTATCATCAAGCTGATCACTTTGAAATGAGAACCTCAAATGGAAATAGCAAAGGATTAGATCTTACCGATTTGAGGTGTCCGCCCTTGTCCCGGAGTTTGTTGATCTAGGGTTTGTCGCAGAAACCCTAATTTTCAAAACTTGGAATCTTTTATATATGATTGTATTAACATATATATCTCTTCAAATGGAGCTGTCCAATGTACTCCTTTTCTAAAAACAGTGGAGGGAAGCTCCCGGAATAGGAAGCCCTAATTTTCTGATTTCTTCTGCAGAAATTCCTGTTACTGTTTCTGTGATATCTCTGAAATGAATACTCCTCTATGTCTGAAATTTCTCAATGAGGTAACATCGCATGTCCATGATCCAACACCATAGTTTTCATTAGAATTGGTTTCACCATTTTGGATTTATGATCATTTTCCCAAGGTGACCTGTTACAGGACTGTTCAGAACAACGAAGTTGTACGGCCTACCAAGTGTCCCTGATTCATCTTCTGAGTCTGATATTCGGATCACAGAAATTAAAGTACGTTTTCTTTTTGGAAAATCTTCAGGAATTCCATTTGGACCTCTGTAGCCCAAGATATTGCAATTTTCCCCAGGTGTCCTGTTTATGGATGATTTCTGGAAGAGGCTAGAACCCTAACTTTGAGAGATCATATATCCCAGAATACAGCGAATCTGAGGCTGAGCTTTGGACACAGTGTTAATCAGGATTTTATATTCGGCCCCTGCAATTTTCATCTTTTTTAAGTCCGCCAATATAGGAATATAGCGACTGTACCAAAACTTAGCATTTTTAGTATTTAGGGTTTCTCCTAGCTCAGGGTCAAACTAGGGTTTGACTTTCCTGGAGTTTCACCCAACCAAATTTCTTGATCCAGGTCTCTAAAATTCGGTTTTGATGAGGAGAATAACCCTATACTGGTCTCACTCAAAAATTCCTCTTCTGTAGAAAGCCCTAATTTCCACATCGAAACTGAAAATGCTTGAAATTGAATTTCGCATCGACAGAAAGATGCACCCTTCAATGGAGAGTCATCCTAGCATACTTTTGCTGAAAATCTGTGGAGGAAGATCCACAAAATAGGAAGCCCTAGTTCTTGTAGCTGCACAATGTCTTCTTCTTAGGTTAGCTTTGATACCATGTTAGTTTTCAACATTTAAGCTAGCATTATGTTAGTATCTTTTCACTGAGAGAATAACAAGCACAACAATAACATAAGCACATCACATGAGACAAGAGACACAAAGAGTTTTGATAGGGGAAACCATAAATGGAGAAAACCCCTTAACTTACTCTAAGATAGTATCACCACAAGATGTGAAACCCAAAATAGTAAGATGACCTCCCAACACAATAGCAGCCTTCTGTCTTCTGTCAAGCCAAAGTATTTCCTTCTCCAAAGGTGCACCACACTTGAGAGAGCAAGTGATGTATTTCACAAGTGATAAATAGAGAGACTCTCACTCTCTATTTATATTCTTTTGTTGACTTGAAGTGCACTAACCATGTAGGCTTAACTTACAATTACTTACTTGAGCCTACACCTTAATTAGTGTATAATAACCCAAGTGCCCCGAAACTGTGGGGACTTACCTAATGACTTGACAAGACTTGTTTACATTAATAATCCTCCCGATCGGAACATCGGGGTAAGACAATATGAATCAAATACATAATAGAAACATCCTGGAATAAACATCGGGTTACAATATATAAAATACATATAAGAATACATTTCGAAGTTACATATACATCAACAATTTACTCACCCTCAGGACAAATAGTTGCCTCTGGAGGTGCTTGCCTAGGTCCTGCTACTAATAATGTGGCCGAATATAGGGCTGTCATTGAGCTTTTATGGGATTCTTTGTTATGTGGCATCGCCCAGCTAGAATTCAAACTTGACTCTCAACTGGTGGTTTCCCAGCTCAATTGATCTTATCAGGCATGGAACACTATTTTACTACGTCAGTTTATGCAATTTAGGTTATTGGAAAGAAATTTTGAGTTTATTACATTCAATCATATTCTAAGAAATAAAAATTCATTAATTGATGCATATGCTAATTATATCTTGGACTGGCACTTAACACATTCTGCATAAAAATATACAACATATACATTACAAAAACACATGTAAATAAAACCGACAATATAAGTGTATGTGTGTGTGTGTGTGTGTGAATATCTGTCCATATAAATAGGTCGAGTTTCTAATCCTCAGATCCAATCATGACTATATCATATACAAAAAATGGATCGAAGTCCATAAAATGCTCCTAGGTCTAAGCTTGACCACCCTAGTCATCTAGACCACCCTGGTCCCCTGATCATCCTGATCACCGTGCTCTTGGGCTTCTTCAGCTTCTTTAGCTGCAGCAGCCTCAATGGAATCGATGTACACAAGTACGGCTCTAGCTCCCCACCTCATAAGTCATATTTAGACAGGTGGTATACCAACCACTAGCTCCTGCATAATGGTAGGGATATGGTCAATATGCAAAGTAGGTACTCTTTGGGTAATCATGCCCAACTTTCCTTCAAGAACCCTAATCAAGCCATGATCTTCTCCCACCACAGGATGCACATACAAACATGGATACCCAACAACGCAGACTGGTCTAATATCTGCATTTTAACATTTTATAGGATTAAAAACTATTATACATATGTATATGTCTTTTATGACTAAAATTCAAAAAAAATTGAAAACTTGAAAACAGAAATACCTGACACTCCCCATGCTCCTCTAGGAGGGAGGACAAGGTCGGTGTCACCTCGAAAGTCTATCCCAGCATATGGAAATTGTTCCAGTGCTGGTAGCTGTCACTCCCACCATAAGTAGAAGTCGTCATTGTATACACTTTGAACTGATCCACCACCTCCCTGGAGAAGGAATATTTCTCCCCACCTACTCAGTCTAGGATGATGGGGAGAAAAAACTAGTAGTGGTACTGCAGGACTCAAACTGGGAACCCTCTCAAAGAAAAAGGCCACCAATATGCTAGAATAACCGATTTTTTTTCTGTCAGCCTCTTTTACAATCAGAGAGTTGTTTCCTCATTATCTAGATCACACATGAACACCAGTCATATAGGGCTCACTGTAGACAGTCCACTGCAAGTCTCATTTGGTTTCAAGTTGCAAGGTGAAGTGATTATGACCTTGCAACCATCACTATAGTACTTGCCAACACCTGTAATGGAAAGTTGTGAATATGAAAAAAAAGGATGCAACTAACCCTCTTTTGAGTACTAGGCGCACAGTATGCATCAATGTAGTTCTGCACACTTAGAATATCCCCTCATCTACCGGTACCTTCCAAGTTAACCAGAGCTCCTCGTTGTGACAAACCAGAGATAAAGTAGATTTCATCCAAGGTAATCTCTAGAAACTCACCTTGTAGGTTAAACATACCAACACCATGATCCCAATAGTTTATCATTAACTCTAATAGGTGGACATTGGATCACATAGGTGAGGTACAAAAGAACTTCAACAAACCACTTTGCTGCAAAGCATTTACCATGGGGGAATTTCATATAGCTTCTTGGTCTATGTCTTCATGCTCCCTCTCCCACCACTCTAGTACAATGTTTCAATATGATAATAACCAAAGATCAAACATTAAATTCATAGAAAAACTTTGATTTTTGGCCCTACATAGCTTTTTCATACATTGCGCAGTGTACATGATTGTCCTTCAGACAAGTCACGTATTGTACACAACTTGCTTTCGAGCAACCCGCATACAAAATGCGTGTACACAACCGTTGATATACCATACCCGCGTACATAGTGTAGTTTCTTTGAGGATGGTTGAAAAAATCAAATTTTTTCCAAAAATTAAAATTTGTTTGGATCAAATGAAAGAGCATGGAGATTATATTTACTTGGCACTTGCGGTTTTGAGAATTATCCACCAAGTTTTCCACAACGAGCAATTAAAGGCAGAGGTAAAATTTGTCTATTTTGTGTAAAAATTCAAATGGTGAGTTTTTTATTTCTATTTTGAACTATTTATAGAAATATTATTTCGAAAGTGGGTTTTAATCTATAGTACATATTTTTATAAAAATCAAACTAATACCATGTCTTTTTCTTCGATGTAACAGGTCTAAGGTCACTTGAAGTTGTATTTCGCTCATATAGGATAGGATTTTGGTCATTCATATGCATTTTTGAATTTTTACCTAATCCGTATTAACCCTAGAAATACTACTTTGACCACAAAATATGGTATCTTAACCATTAGTACCTTGTCTGTGCCATTGTTCTTCCATGGATAGGGCTTTCCTCACATGAGTACCCTACACTATATCACCTTTATTGTCTTTTGGTACTCATGCTGCATTTGTCATAGGTTCAAGGGAGTCTCCTTGGTTATTTTTCACGCCAAATTGAGCCTCATTCTGATATATTTTTACAAGCTATCGCTTTTTTAAGACTCCTTGCCCTTATGGAGTTTCTTTAGGCCCAGGTCTAACTCCTCAAAATAGACTCAACTGCCAAGTAAACTTGTCCATTCAATCTCGTTAAGAATATGTGAATGGGAATCCACATTGGTGGTAGGTTATCTCTTTCTTGGACCATGTGGAATAATATGAGAAAGGATCACTCTCTTTTCTACGAAATTGAGAAGAGTACTCTTAGGCATGTGTTTATCACTTTTCCGGAACCGAGGCACTAAATTTACAGAAAAGGAACACCTGGTATGAGCTTGGTTTTCTCTTTTTCATGCCCTAGACCTAAACATGAAAAATATTCTGAGTGTACTTCATGTCTTTGTCATGCTTGTTAAACAACAAGAACAAAATATCGGGTTTACTGTTGTAAGCCCCATTTCTCATACTCAAATGGATCTTTCCGAGTGATCTTGCTTTCCTTCACACTTGTAAAACTCAAGCTATATGCTTCTCTTGAAGGATCATTGGGTAGGTGGTGATTTATACTTTTTTGGACCTCCCTAACTAAGTACAAAAATGATTCACCTTTTCTTCTATGGAAGTTAAGAGAGTTCTTCTGTGGTATGTTTTATACTTTTTCGGCCTCAGGAGACTAAATTGGACGAAAAAGGACACCCCTAGAGTCTTCTTCAGAGTTTTCAGACTCTATAAATATGAAAACACCAAATGAGCATGTACTAGCTCAGGCTCATAAAATCCACAAATCAGTGACATTATCAAGCATTATTCCCTCTTCTCTTCAAGCTTGTAAAAAATGAAGAGAGACTTGAGTTGAATTTCCTAGACTCGTTAAAATTTAATAGGAAAGATAAGGAAGAAGTTTTCTTTTGATTCTTAGTCGGTGGCAGCATGTCATCCTTGAACATATCACTCTTTGTACTTTCTGATACTCATGTCTTAGTGTTCACTTACAGTTCAGTTATCACTTTGAGTTTCTTACTCCTCCACTTGTCCACTATACCTAGGGAATTTGATCATGTCTCCTACATGAAAGATAAGTTTAGTTGTATTATATGCAAATTTAAAAGCTTCCTTGGGTCATCTCTATGTCGTGCTCATTGTTCAAGGATTTATCCCTGCATCTGATCTGTATCCTGATCCCATCATTGTCCTATCTAATATTAATTGTGTATCCCTTCCTTTATCCAGGTCCTAGTCACTCTTGTGATATGTTGGAGGATCTATTTCCTTCCTCATCATAGTACGATTTCTCATTCGCACTTCCTAAGGAAGAAGACCTATATTTTTTTATGATAGTACCTTAGGATTCACTTTCACTATTGGTGAATTCCTTTGCTTCAGTTGTCAATTATCACCTATTGGTTGACAATCTATTGAATCCTATCCATGTTTGACTTCAACAACATTTATTCACATGTCTTGGATTGTATTGGTTCTTTTGCATTTTTGACAAAGACCTTAGGTTCATATATGTGACCTAAGTTGTGTTCACTGACACAATTTCTAGATCTTTGAAGACTCATCATTATTGTATATTGTGGCTTTGATCCACCTTTGTAATATACATGGTCTTGAACCTGTATCCTATGATGTACTCAAATTTTGTAAAGGATTTAGTGTTCTAATATATTGAACATGGAATCCTCATATATGACTTTGTATGTGACATTATTATGTATTTGTTTCAGGTACTTCCTCTTCTCCATTGGACCTCCACGTTCTCCCAGATAATAATTATAATGTGTTTCAGCCATCACTTCCCTCTGACCTCATACATTAGGGGGCATCTATTATCAACCCAAATGGCACTTCTCCATCCTACCGACACTCTTTATGTTGGTACAAAAAAGGACAAACTAGGATTGAATTTTTCCAAAACACTATAGATGGGCATGACTTGGGATGAATTTACCTCTTAAACTAGCTTGCTATATATTTTTCTAAGTGTTGAATTGCGTGCGTGACTATCTTCAGTGCAACTCACGTACAGTACATGACTATTTACATTGCAACCCGCGTACACTAGCATATGCAGGTTTCCTTCGAGCAACTCACATGTCATACATGGGTTGCCTATATTAATAGTCGTGTACACCTTAGTTTGATCTTAAAAACTATAAAACATGATTAGATGATATTAGTTGGGCATTAATCCTTAACTATCCCAACTGTTTCAACCACCTCAAACTTCAAAACCACTCTATTTCCCAAAGTATAAATAGAGGTCGTGGAGTGGGGAATAATGAATGAAGATTGGAGAGAAAATTTATGCTGGTGGTATATCTTCAGAATTCTTGGAGCATCAGAACTCAGAGTCCTTTGGTTGCAGAGGAGTCCTTGTCTCAGAGGCTGGGTTGTACTCTTATCTCATTCACTGATTGTTAATAAAGAGAATTCTTTTTCCAACTTTGTGTTGAGTCTATTTCATGTATTGCGGTTAATGAATGTGTTTGATTAAATGTTTGATATATTGTTTATCTAACCTCTGATATATACATGCATGAGATATTACTTGAAGGATTTTCTCTTTGCAAGTGAAAGAGGTGCATCCCTAGAATATTTGGAGACAAGAGCAGCAGGAGAAGATCAAGCTTGGATCAACCATCAGTAATCGGGTAAGCCAATACTTTCTTCCTATTCCCTTTCCATTCTCTCAGTAAAGTTTATTGTATACAAGGTTAGTATTAATTTAGTAACCCCGGACCCTAGGTTACAAGGGTGCTTTATCCTGAACAATAGTAGGTGCTAGGGGTTACTGAAAATAATTTAATAACTCCTAAGTGAAAATGACTCGAGGAAAAATATTGATCTCATCATACTTATTTATAAGTGATTAAATGAAATTTCAAATTTCTATATTCTCATCAAATACTGAAGAGCTACCACGTTATACGAGGGAAATCCAACATGCAAGGATGTTTAGAGTTGCCTAGCCTAGTAGACCTAAACCATATACCTACTTGACCTTAATGAAGAAGTGTCATTAATTCTAGGGATCATGGTATATGATTCCCAAAGACAAATGTTAACAAGTGTTATATTATTATGTACTTTATACATGGTATGTATAAAGATTCAAATATAATTATAATATTAATGATGAAAGAGAAAGAAAGGCTCCATCTAATTATTATTTATTATGAAAATAAATAGTCCAAAGCCTAAAAAGTCTAATTAGGAACTAGTAGAAAATTCCTAAGTTAAAATATTAATAATTACCCCAAATTAATTGAAAAGGGTTAAATCAAGAAACCAAGGTTTCTTGATTTAACTTTCCCTTTGGCTAAAAAGTCTTTCTATAAAGACTCAAGCCAAGGAAAGGCTTGGGGTTCTGATCCATCATTAGATGAGTCATTGTGTGCTTGTTTTTCTCTCAAGAAATTCTTGGAGAACTTTTTTCTGGAAGGAAAAAGGAGAACTGATCCATATCTAATATACCATATAGGAAACCCTACCTTAGGAGATCTAAGCTACTTGCATGTTGGAGTCCAGCTCAGGGGGATCCAGATTTAAATCAGGAATGGTTCCGGGTCATGGTTGGGTGGAAAGTGGTAGTTAACAAGTGATTTGGTAATCAATAATAGAGGTAAAATCTATCTTGAATTGTTAATGCTGGTTGTTTGAGTGTGTAGGTTCAACCATTAACAGAGCTTCAATTTATAGGTATGAATCCCTAGACTATCTATTCTACTTTCCTAGAATAAATGCTAGCTATGTTATGTAAATGATTACTTTGCATTTCCTAAACCAATGTATATGTTTCTCTGTTTAAAACTGCTAGGGTTTGCATCTTAAAGTATTAACCCTAGGATGTAAGTGATTTCCTATATCAGCTTATCTAGGGTTTTTTTATTGTTTTATTTCTGCAAGTTCAATTTGTTTACTAATGTTCATCAAGGGTTCTACACCCTAGTTTAATTTATGTAGAAATGTTATTCATAAAACTGGGTTATGTAGAAACTAGGCTATTTCAGAACACGCTATTATTGTTCACTTAGTCTTTATATACTCTATTGACATATTCTATTTGTCAATAGAGACATGTTATAGATTTAAATAGATTAATCTTAGAAGTAGGTTCTAAATACATTTAGTTATGACTTACAGTTTATATAACCTAAGGTACTATCTACAAATGAAACTACTATGTATATATATAAACATATATAGACATCAAACATAAACAACTCAAAATACTATCCATAAGAATTCTACATTAATATCTAAGATAAATAAACCATTAAAAGACCTTTCAAGGTCTATACATTAAATACTTGCTAAATAGTAAAACATTCCATTTAAAAATACATCATCATAAATAAATGAACATAGTAAGCATTGTGACTATCCATTTGGTCCAAGATAAAATCTTTGTTCACATATATAAAATCCACAATCATAACTACAACCACATCATAATCATATGCATAAACCTTTTAAAGGACCCTCACAACTATTGCTTATATTTTACACCAAGTAAAACATTTAAAAACAAATTATAAAGAACTCTGTAATTATAAATAGATGTCACGACTTCAAACCCTGTGGGTATTCAAACCTAATTCGTAGACATAAATCAACAACCATATCATCTATGCTTATCATTAACCAAATACATAACTCAATAGACATTCCATATAACGAATTAAACACTATATCATACATAGGAAATGATTCATGTATTAAACATATCGAAATCGTATTACAAACCACAGTAATTACAATGGGAACATGAATCAAATCCTATGGGCATACAAGCCCAACCCTCATCTATAAATTATATATACAACTCATACATTACCCATGAACATGATTCAAACCCTGTGGTTATTGATTACCAAGGCCATGCTATACATACAGCATATGCGGGCTTCATTAATAATCTCAATAATATTACAATAACAAACCATTTCACCATAGCTAAGTCATAAGACTTAAGCTCTACCTCTAGGCAGAGAGTCACGGACTCGACCAAATAAAATGGACCCACATTCTATTAAAATAAAATACACAGCATGGATATAAACTACCAACGATCATTGTCAACGTTTTCTTCTGTAGGGATGAAAGCCATTATGGGTTTGTACCCATGGCTCTGTCCCATTTCACCCCCCACACTAATCAATGAAGTATAAATAGTAATGAAATTCATTTGGAGCTATCACATCCATTAAGGGAAAGGCTCATGCCACCTACGGCATGGCCTTCACCCATGCTGTCAAGTATTTATAGTAAAGAATCCAAATAACATCATTCTACACATACCATCAACTAAGGTGAAATGCCACTTACAAACCCACCGTAACAAACAAATAGCGCACTATAAATTCATCAACAACCACAATAATTTTAATGACCATTGAAAATATATAAAACAATATGTATATGTCTATTTTCCCATTTATTTTCCAAAGAGTCTTATTTACACAGTCACCATTAAAGACCAAAAAACAAAGCTTATACTATCACGGCATGGGCTTGACACCATTTCAAGCAATGGTGCTTCCTAGTATATAAATCCCACAGAAATTCCCAAAGCAAAGATTCAAATTTACATAAAATTATACATAGATCCAAAGGGATTTAGGATTCTCTTCATGGCTTAAATGCCTCAAAATATACAAAAACCCAAGTCTGTTCATCACAAACTGGTAGGAGAATTCAAAACCCCACAGAGAAACCCCCAACCAAACGACAAACAATACACAGATACAATGAGAGACAACAAGAGTAGGCTTGTTGGCAAGGCTTACCTTACACCTTGGCTCCACAGTCAAGCCAATGACAGAGTTTGAGTCACGCTGCTCTTCACCATACTTCAACACCTACAAACACCAAGCGAAAACGGAAGTGAGAAGTTTGGCAATGATCAAAGCCATAAACCAAAATGAATTGCAAACATAAAAACCCAGAATGAAGCATACCTTTAAGTCTGGAGGTCGCCTCCATTTCCCTACGCAGAGCTAAGATAAAAACCCCAAATGAAAAAGTGAAATGGCAATACCATCATGATCCAAGCCTAAGCATGGGCTACCACGAAAACCAAGGTGCATTAATGTCACCAGCCGGTTTCCAATATCACAATGAAAAACCCACTTTGCCATAGTTTGATATCGTTTCCAAACGATAGTCTCCACTACCATGCAAATCGTTAAACCCCAACGTATATGGTTCAACCATATGGTATTTTTGCCACTCTAAATTATATCATAGGCTTAATACATTGCAATGTTAGATTTAGTGCATAGTCCATGCTAGGTCTGCGCTAGTCCTAAGTCAAGCCACAAGGCATATACATTAAATGTAACATGTAAATTATAGGCTTAAAGGCTTAACATAATAAGGTTTCCCTAAGCTTAAATGCTTAGTAAACCTAGCATATCAAATATGCCATGTTAATATTTACACTTTATAAAAAAAATCAAGGTCTGGTTTTATTCCAAGATCATAACCTGCAATAAGAAAACATAGGATATATTATAAGTTTTAATAAAATCAACATAGAACATAAATGCACTAAGATGTAAAACGACGAATTATAAACCATAATGAAGTTTAAGTAGTACTTAGGAAATTTAGCTGTGATAGCTAAATTGGAGACAACAACACTTACCATGTTATAAATTTGAGTCAATGAGGAATCGTAGCAATGAGTAGTAGGCCTTTTAGGATCAAAGCTTCAGTGCTCTTTCAATATGACTTCGTCGCAAAGTATGATCTGCATATGAAATAAATGAGGTGCCCTAGTTCAAAGAACTAAGTAAGCCTGTAAACAAGTAAACGCCTTTACCTTCATGGGAGAATGAGCCCTGCCACTTCTCCCACTTTGTTTCCACAAACAAAGTTAAGTTAGGACTTTATAAATAACAAATAAGACTATGCATAAAGGACAAAGCATTTAAATCAAGTAATGACACATATGCGACAGATGTATAAACATAAGACTAAGTAGTAAACAGTAGTAGAACATCATAAACAAAATACAATAAGAATAATGACTGAAATTAAATGACAGAATGTAAGAATAGCTTACAAGTAAACAATAGTACATGCAGTGTACAATATAGTTCCACAAGTCAATAATGTTTCGTCTAGGTAGTTTTTACTAGCCTACAATTTTTTTTTTCGAATTTTGGGGACATTACAGATCTAGTAGCATCTAAGCCATCAAAATCACCCAGGAATCTCCCCTAGTTTGGGTCACATTAACCCTTATCATGGCAAAGTTTTAAGTGTCTCCTCCCAGCTACCTTGCAGGGTTTGAACTCGGGTCATCATGCAAAATGAGGCCCATCAAAACCAACCGTGCTAGAGAGATTTGACTATAGTATAAATTGTTTTCTTGTGATGTTTTATGTTTTCTCTATATGCCAGTAGTTTGGGGATGGAGGCTGTAGCTACCCCTAAAAACAATTTATACCGTGCTTATGATTTTTTATTATGATTTTCAGTTTATACCGTGCTTATTTTATTTTCTTTAACTTTTATTTTATTTTATTTATATATCAATATGAACATGGTTTCTAACCTTAATTACAGGTTAGGGCTTGTTTAAGTCACCTTTGAATAAAATGGTCACATATTCATACTTATTGTTAGAAATAAAAGTCGAAGGAATTGTTGCTAATATTTCATCTCATTTCATTTCCATTTATCTAGTGGCTAGGAGTACTTAGAGATAATGCCCATTCTTCTTGATGTGAAATGGAATTAGTTGTATATTTATTTTTACTATTCTATATCCATTTTGGGTGATGAGTTGCTCCAGTTTCTCATCATTTTCTCACCATTTGCTTCTATATACACTGAAATTCTCCTTGCCATGATATCATCCACCACTATCTTCAAGTTACTTATGAATTTTCAGTCAAATTCATATATCTTGGTGTGACTATAGATGACTCAATAGATAGTTTAGCATTGGATGCATGCTTGACATTCCTATAAATTTATGAGATTTTTTCATTTTTCATTATTCAAGAATACATAATAATGATTATCAAGTTACTATAGATACATAATGGCTTACCTTGTAATAGTCCTTCAAGTCTTTCAAATGAATTGATTAAGTGCAAGAAAGACCTAAAGGACTAGTACAGGGTAAACCATTATGGATCTATAGTAACTTGATAATCATTATTTTGTATGCTTGAATGATGCAAAATTTGTTTAAATATCATCATTATCAAGTAATAAAAAATTCTTAAAGGGTGCTAGCTCAATGGTAGAGCACCTACCTAATTATAGGCAGGAGGTTGGTGGTTCGATTCCTCCATGCCCTATCAAAAATTTGTGACTAAAAAACAAATAAATTTGCATATATATGACTATTAGTAGCTAATTTCCCGTATCTTATAGCACAACTAACGTTTAGTCTTATTTAGATTAGTCATTGATATGTTATCATCTAGTAGTTTATTTAGTCGTATATTTGGTCATTAATTGTTGCGATCAGTTACTAAATGAGTGACTAAATCCGTGACTAAATCAATGATTATCATTGATTAAATCACTGACTAAATCATTGACTATCAATGACTAAATCAATGGCTAATAAGTCAAGCTGTTAATGACTAAGTAAAATACAACTAAGTTAGTCAAGCTATAAGATAGTGGAAATTAGCTACTATTAGTCGTCGACTCAAAAATAGTCGTTTATAGGAATATTTTAGTCATTTCTTTAGTTATTAATTTCTCATTTTGTACTAGTGCTATTTTGGCAGGATCAATGCGAACCCCTTGTGCTGAAACAATATTCCCGAGATACTCTACTTCCTTCTTCCCAAAAACACATTTAGACTTTTGGCACATAGATGATAATCAAAAAAAAGTTGCAATACAAGATCCAGATGTTGGAGACGCTCAGCCCATGTTTTACTATAGATGAAGATATCATCAAACAAGACCAGAATGAAATTTCGCAAGTAGGGACTGAATATTTTTTTATCAATGCTTGGAATGCAGAAGAAACATTTGTGAGTCCAAATGGAATGACCAAAAATTCATAGTGGCCATCATGTGTGCGGAAAGTTGTTTTAGGGATATCATCATCATGAACTTGAATTTGGTGATACCCAGAACAAAGATCCGACTTGGAGAAAAAATGAGCACCATAGAGCTCATCCAGAAGCTCATGAACAACAGGAATTGGAAACTCATCCTTGGTTGTGATGTGATTAAGTGCTCGAAAGTTTATGCAAAGGCGCAATGACCCATATTTTTTCGGACAAGAAAAATAGGTGAAGAGAAGGAACTGGTACTAGGGATAATAACACCTTGCTTTTGGAAGTCCTGAACAAGTATCTCAATCTTTGTATTGTGGTGAAACGAGTAACGATAAGGCCTAATGTTGGGAGGGACACTTCGAAGAAGGAGAAGAATATGATGGTCCTCTGGTATTGAAGGTGGAAATCCCACTGGCTCAACAAACACACATGCACATCAATCCAAAAATTTTTGTAGATCCAAGGGAGTAGTTGAGACCATTGAAGGTTGCATATGAATAAAATGGAGCTGAGCAATGACACCATGTGAACTATTATTAGGGATTTTTTTCCATGCAATATAAACTGATGATGCTGAGAGATATTGGTTGTAATCCCCTCAATGTGTTTTTTTTTGCCATTGACTGAAAACTACATCCAAAGTTCAAAAAAATCCCATCAAATGGGTCCAATTGCGCATAACCATTGAGTACCCAAAACCACATCACATTCGCCTAAGGACAAGGAAAACATGTCAAAGTGCAATTTATAATCCCTAATATATTTTGATGCATTATGACACTTCCCTTTGCAAGGTAAGGTGCCCCCATTGGAAATCATGACTTCAAAGCTGGAGCAAGGATGAACAAAATAATCAGCTTGTTTGGTGATCCTGGGGTCAATGAAGTTATGAGTGCTACCAGAATCAATGAGTATTGTAAGTGGGAGGTTTTATAAGAAAACTCTAACCCACATGGTTTGTGGGGTGGTGACTCTAGATAATGCATGGAGAGATATCTCTGGTTGTTCATCTTGAGCAGGAAGGTCAGCAATAAATTGTTGAATGTCACCCTCAGCATCTACTAGATCCCGAGCATCATAAAACATTTCAAGTGCATGCAGATAATCCACATCCAAGAGATAGGTATTTTTCTCAGCACATGGATGTCCTTGGGTGAATTTATCATCACAATTATAACAAATCCATTTTTCCCTACGTGCCCTCATTTTAGCTTCAGAAAAATGCTTAATAAGAGTGGTTCTAGGAGCTGGTGGAATTTGAGGTCTTTGGGGAACCATATTTATGAATGGAACAAAAATGGATTTGGAGCGTTATTAAGCCATGATCTTGTCCTCCACCAACTTAGCCAACCATATGGATTCCATCATTGTGTTGGGATTGAACATTTTAACCTCAGATTAGATTGCATCCTTCAAACCATTGATAAAACAAATCCTGTAGAACGCATTAGGTAATCCTTCTGTGTGATTGTCCAATTTCTCAAATTCTGTCTGATACTCCCTCATCGTGCTAGTTTGGCGATGGTTGGTGGGTGCTCTTACAAAGTCATCAAAAGCACTAGGGCCAAATCGTTGCAAAAGGAGTTGAAAAAAATCTATCCAGTTTGGCTCTGTGTGAGCTTTGATGTACCAACAAAACCATTGAAGGACTTCATGTTCCAAATGAAAGGATGCAAGTGGGAATTTATTGACATCAAAAGTGTTATGCAGACTGAAATATTGTTCTTCCTTGTAAATCCATCCAGTCGGATCATCACCATTGAAGCGAGGAAAATCAAGCTTCACCCCACAAAAGTTGCTAGAAGAAGAGAACCCAGTGTCTGCAGAAGACTTAGCCTTTCGTCAATTGCTCATGGTTGAATGCCGAAGATGGAGATCGGGAAATTTTTTATCCAGATCTTCGAATTTGGTATTGAGGGTGGCAAGTTCTTCCATTTGTCTATTTGCTTTTGCATGGGTGACAACCATAAGCAACAATTTTTTATTTTTATTTTTGTTTTTTGTGGAAAGGGGTAGAAAAACAAAAACAGAGAAGATTTTAGAAAAGTAAAATTTTGAGTTGGGAAAAATGAGGGTGGGTAATTGAGGTTTAACTAGGTTTTGGACACTTTCTAAGGGACAAGGAAATAGAAAATGTGAATTTCAGAAGTGGGTGAAAGAATGGGAAAATTTGTCAGAGAGGGACAATGAAGCAGAATTGGGAATTGAACACTGTGGAAAAATTTGAAGGCGATTGGGTGAGAATCGAAGAAGTTATGACAAACCCTAGAAAAATACAAATGTGGAATTTTGGGCTTTGGGAAGTGGAATTTGGGATAGGGTCCTGAAGGAATGAAATATGAAGAATGGAATTATGGGTGTTACAATGAATTTTCAGGGGAAATGGAGCTAAAACAAAGAATATATGACCAAAAATCAGATTTTTTTTTTCTTGGTGGAGATTATCTGTGGCGGCTCTGGAGAAATGTGCTTAATCAACTGGAAATAGATATGGTACCCAGATATGTTCAGCTTCCTAAAGGTTTAGGGGATTCATTCGACCACCAATGTTGTCTAACATCTTGTGTATTGGGGAAATACCCCTCACTTCATGGCTCAGGTAAAACTGATAACCGCTTTTCCACAAATGACAGCTCTTAGTTTACCTCATGGGTGGAAACTAGTCAATCAGGTAGGGGTCGTTGCTCTTTTAACTTGGCAGGTCCTCTCAATGGCGAGCTGCTTCAGGGTTCCTGTGGTACTCATCACAATCATTTTTAGGGATATTCCCAAGTAATTCCAACAGTTAAGTAGATAGGGTTGATTCCTTTATTCGAATGAATAATAATGATGCAAAGTAGAAGAACTATTGCAATAATCATAAATCTAGGAAACACAACAAAAGAAAAAAATTGGCATAAATTCCACCCTACGAGCCCAAGAAAGTGCTCTAATACTAGATGTGAAGAACCTCCTATAATAAACAATGAGAATACATGATATAACATAAATAATGGAGCACAAAAGAGATTTTATTGATCGCAAGCCACTTCGAGGGGGAAAACTCCTTTGAGAAAACTCAATACAAAATAACTCTCAGATTCCTTCATTGGCCTCAACACGTACTTATATATTAAGTCTAATCTACAAAAGTATTACTTCCCATGAATGTGGGATCATGCAACATATTAATTGGATGACTTAACAACTATTACTTACTCCCCATGAATGTGGGATAATACAACATACTAATGAAATGCCTTACAAATCATATGCATCTGACAAAATATACAAAATAAAGAGGAGGGTTGACATAGTTTCTTAACATGGGCCATCCGGATCCACAACAAAAACACTCATTCTCAACATATTGGTCATATTTAGATTCTTTTTCAAAATCATTTCCATGATATGAAGTGGAGGGAAACTCTGATGGTTTCTATGATATGTGATCTTTGCAAAAATAAGAATTGACATCATGCATTAGCATTTCATCTTCATCATATTCAAGTAGGGACACTAGTGTGGCCTTCGCTTCCACCAAATTCTTGGGTTCACACCCAAATAGTGTGGCATTTTCTTCTTCTTCATTATGAGGCTCAAGAGGTGACTGTAAATTTGATTTATAATCTTCTCTTGGATATGATCCAAAATATGTCTCCCCACCCTGAGATGAACCAACATCCTTAGCAGTGATCTAGAAATCACTCACAAATAAGATGGATGTGCATTCATATTCAATTTATTCTCCCATGTAGTCACCTTGCAGTGACTTGCATTCTACCTCATGAATATATTCCTCTACTTCATTTCCATAATCCTCATCATTAAGGATTGGATTTCCAACCTTTTCAAAGTCACTTTGGAGTTCCTTATGCTCCTCCAGAAGTACATCTTCAATTATGGATTCACTCTTTTCTAAATCACTTTCATTGTATGGAATGGTTTGTATTTGAAGGAGCTACAATATAGAGTGTTTAGTGTATAAATACAAATTTTTATTTTACCTTTGTATTTCCTCTTCCACAAAACTAAGTGTAGGATATGCTTCAAATTCTTCATCCATTTGGAAGTATTATTGTAATGGATTTCACTCTTCCTTAGGTGTCTCCTATCCTTTATCCACTGCATATTTAATTCACTCATGGATCCTTTCAGTGGTTGTGGATGGAGGAAGGTGTACCTCCATATTCTCCTTATCTCTTTTGTCTCTGGGTGGAAACCATCTAGTCTCCACCTTTTTGCAAACTTCATTCACCATATGTGAAATACTTTTGATGCTTGTGTTGTAGTATGGGTTCTTGAACAACTTCTTCATCTAAAGGTAGTAGTAATATTAGAAAGATAAGACCTCCATTATCTCTTTTTTTAAAGCATACTATTCCATGAAATAATGGAAGGATTCCTTAAATTTCTTTCCACTAAATATTTTCCAACAACACTTGTATATTTCTACCATATGAATTCATCATAAGATGGAAGACATAAGTAATCAACATAATCACTATTGAATCTACTTGAGGTACTGCATGAGGGCTCTTTATAGTCTCCTTCTTCATATTGCTCAAGGTCTTCTTTCATCATGGTAGGAACCTCATAATTACAAATTGATTAGGTGATATACAATATTTGTTAATAGAGATATGACTTTCCACAAGAGTAGAGGAAAGTTCTCTAATACCATTTTAATGAATCTAAGGTAGCACTCAGGTCCACTAACTCTATATGTTAAAAAGTTACACAACTAGTTTACAAGTGGGAAAATTTACCAAGTAAAAATAAGAATTGCACTGGGGTTTGCAGGAGAAACCAAAAGAAAATTTTGGTTATTGAATGTTCAAAAAACTAAGCACTTATATTTTGGTCTCTTTTAGGATTCATGCATCATCCAGGATGAAGTCTACTACCAAGATTCTAGGAGTCCCAACCGATGTAAACTAATATCTTAACAATCAATTCGAAGAAACCAAATGATAAGGAAGTCTCAGTGTTAGAATAATCAACCCATAGTTATCTACCTTAGACATTAATTAATCCAATTTTTGTCTTATTTGCCTAGTTTCCATATTCCACCTTATGCAAGTTGTCCTCCACACATCCATAGTGGTAAAAATTGCTAAATTTGAGTCATGGAGTGCTTGGGAGACCACTTGGAATCAAATCTGCTTTATTCCTAGCCTCCCTAGCACATGTTTGCTTTTTCTGCTTTATTGCCTACTTTTTCTGAGTTTTAAGGCAATTGGGAAAGTTTGACTAGGTGAAGTTAAATTGTTTTTTGTCCTCATCATCCTATACCCTTTTCTCCTAATAAAAGCATGTATGAGTTGTCCTTCCATCACCTATTAGCTTACCTAATTGATTTTTCCAATTCGTGAGCTCCTAGACAGTTTTGGAAACTTCTTTATGCACCTATGGGGGATTTGCTTAGATTTAGTAAGCCTGCTTTTGACCAAATTCAAATGGAATACTTATGCATTATAATCTATCATGTAATTATTTATTGTGATAGCCTATGAGTTCACAGGGTTGGATATTGTACACTTATTCAATACAGATTAGTGTTCTGCTCCATTATTCAGTCTCCTTTGTGAGTAATTTGCATGTGTAATTGGCAATTGTTGTGAGTGTAATTGTTATAAAACTTGGGTTCAATTTCCACATGGTATCAGAGCCTTTGTATATTGATTTATCTCCTTCCAATTTGTTATTGCAGGTTTGACATCATTGATTGGGAGCATTCTACTGACTGAAGGGACAATTTCTGAGCTATGGATCAATCTCAGAAGATCATCTTGAATCCATTTAAATTATTTGAATGGAAAGCAGATATGGAGATATTTTTGAGAGAGAAAGGCCTCTAAAAAGTGACTATGGTAACAAAAGCAGAGCCCAATGCAGCTGCAGAGAAGATTAAATGGCACAACAGGAGGGATGAGGCCTATGGTCTCCTATGTCTGAGCATATCTAGAGACCTCCTTTTCCATCTTGATGGATTGACATCACCAAATGAAGTATGGGAGAAGCTTGTTGATATTTTTGGTAAGATAGATGAGATGAGGGGACATCAAATTGAAAATGAATTGATCTCCCTGAGTCCCAATAGCTTTCAATCCCTGCAACTCTATTTTTCCAAGTTCAAAGCACTTGTTTTGTAGCTAAAACAATGTGGGATCGAAAAGAAGGATGATCAACTGGTTTTGGCCATACTCTTGAAGCTTGGCCCTGACTATTCAATGTTTTTTTTGACCTTATATTCCACAAAGTTGACAGCTCAAGCCTGGAAAATGCTTAGCCTTGCAGATTTCATGGAATCTCTCACACAAGAACAAGATAATTTGGTGATGATGGGCACCATCAAACCTTCCAAATACCAAGCTCTGGTTGCTGGAGATTTGAGGGTGGACTCAAAAAGAAACAAGAAATCTAAAAATCCACCTGAGCAAAAGAGAGACAAGAACAAGTCTCCAAAGGAGCCTCAAGGTTCCAAGAAGAACCCCCAGAAGAAGAAGAACAAAGGAGAAATGAGCAAGTGCGCATACTGCAATAAGGGAAATCATTCTGAAAGCTCCTGCATGAAGAAGCAAATAGACATACTGACACAACTCCTGGAGAAGAATGGCATCTCCCTTTGAGACAACTCAAAGAAGAGGGAAGGAGGATCAAATTCAGAAGACAGAGAGAGAGTTCATGCATTGGTTGCTGGTGTTGGAGACATTTACCATCATACACACTCTTTTGGTCAAATTGGCCTAGTTAAACCACTATCCTAAGTTTAATTGACATCATTGGAGCATTAATTGCCATCATCCAGTCACACCCACGCCTACCTATAGTCAAGGAGGCTAACTTAGCCTTCTCCTACAGTCAAGGAGGCTAACTGGAGCACTCCGGGGGTGATCTGAGTGATATTAATGCACCTAATTGCTAACTGGTCGTTACAATCAGTTAAGGCACCTCCATTCATTAAATATATTATTTAATGATTATTTATTATTATTTAATGAACTGGATTCAACAAGGCACCTCCACCAACTTTTGATGGTCAGTTCAGCTTCAGTTAACCTCATCGGGGTTCATTGGAGTCATGCAGGACTAGCACTTGATGATTGGATTGCTATGACATGTGTTTGATCTCCTCCAATTATTTTCCAATTCATGAGTATTTGTAATTATTATTTGATGATTTTGATTCCTAGTTCCTAGATCATGTGCAAGAATTAATATGGTATCAGAGCTCATGGCGGGACAAAGAACAATCTCTCAAAAACAAGATTTTTGACAGATTTCTCCATGAAATTTGAGCAATAGCTCAAAAATCTAGCACGGCACCAGAAGCCAAGGATTACCACTCAATATCCCAAGTAAAGAACTTGTTGATCAATATTTCTTGATTGAATATGCTGGGTGTGATGAAAGCATAAAATGTGCAGGTTGTCTGACCTTACGGTGCCCCTTTTGTTTTGATTTGCAGGTCTTAATAGGTACAACTTCGAATGGACTCATCAATCCCTCTTCTCACCCCATTCACAAGCTATTCAGAATGGAAGTTGAAGATGATTGCATCTCTGAAGAGACGAGGTCTTTATGAGGTGTCTATTGGACTTGGAAGAGAGTCTTATGAGAATGAGAATGACTGGCTAAATGACAATGATAGAGCTGTTGGAACAATATGTCTGGCCCTCGATGATAGCTTGTACTACCTTAATCTTGGTTCTACTGAATACCCAAAGGATCTCTGGACAAAATTGGACAGAACCTTTGGCAAGCACAATGAGTATTATAATAGTACTTTGGAGATCACAGCCACCACCACAAGAGTTCTTTACTCAAAATTCTCGGCCTCTACTCTCTCTGATGAAGTTGTTCAAGATGAGTATGAAGCAAAATCTTCTACACATTCAATTCGAATGGAAGAAAGTCTCCATGAAGTGACTCCTTCTCCTGATGCTCCAGAAGTTCATGAGATCTCTGATATCTCATCTTCTCATATTTCTGAAACATAAGAAGACATTCGAATCTCTGATATTGAAGAAAAACACTACTGCACTTCCATGCAAACATTCACCGGTGATTTTCCTATGAATTCTGTGCAAAATTTACCAGTAATTGCTTCCGAAAGTGAAGAGAAATTTGATATTTCTCCCTCTAATGTTGCTGCTGGTGTGAAAATATGTAAAAAATTGGATATTTTGGAATAAATATCAGATTATAAGAGTGACACATTCACTCCCCATGATCTAGATCTTCCATCAAATTCCTGTAGGATTGCATGCACCAAAATTCAGAATTTTGAAGAAAAAGACAACTGTGCATCCACCGTCTCGGTTGACCATAATTTTGGATCTGATATGAACCTTATTGTATCTGATATGATCTTATTTGGATCTGATCTAATATTTCTTGGTTCAAAATTTCAGGTTCATAAACCTTCAGTACTGCTTGTAGCTGTTCTCATCAATGGTGTGAAGAAACAAGTACCACAAGTCTCCTTCAAAACTACTGCTGGGGATTTGATTTCATTTCACAGTTTTGGATCTGTTGTGAACTTATTTAGATCTGATTTAAATTCTGATCTGATATTATTTTCTTCAAATTTTAAAATCCAAAAGCCTTCAGTCATGCTTGTAGCTGCTCTCACCAATTTCCGTGTGAAAAATCAAGTACCAAATTCTTCTTCAAATTTGCTTATGGGGATTTGGTGTTAGTTTCTTCTTATGAGGTTGATGATATTTTATTTTGTGATTAATTAGCTATTTCAGAATCTATATCATATTATGAAGCTCAAGAATTCACTCTCCAGAGTCCCATGGATTCTCTACCTTTGGTCACAAGCTCATCTCCTCACAGAACTAGTAAAGAGGAAGACATTCTGCATCCGCTTGGACACTTGCTCCTAAGATTTGGGGATGATATTACCACTCATGGTTTTCTATTCAAGTCTGAAAAATATCAGTTTCTTGAGTGTTCCACACATGGTTTGAATCCTCAAGAACCTTTGCTCTCTCTTCAGATGATTTCAGTTGCTCTACATGGGTCCAGTTTTCACTGTGCAGCTACTTATATTTCTGATTCAGTTGAGTGCATTGTTTTTTCTTCCAAAGTGGAATATTCCTCCAGGAATATTAATTTAGTTTGGATTCATAGGTTCACATGCACAGTCTCAGGATGCTGCTGCATAGAAGAACAAATTCTTGATTTACTGCTTAGTTTGAGGGGGGGTATTTTTCCCATGAGGTTTTCCCCATTTCCTTGGTTATATTAAGCAGTTACTTTATTGTACAGGGTGACCTATGGCCTTTGTTTCCAGGGCCCTAGAATTTTTATGCATATATGTTTTCTAACTCTTCCTGAGTATAGCTTAAGGGGGGGTGTTGGAGACATTTACCATCATACACACTCTTTTGGTCAAATTGGCCTAGTTAAACCACTATCCTAAGTTTAATTGACATCAGTGGAGCATTAATTGCCATCATCCAGTCACACCCATGCCTAACTACAATCAAGGAGGCTAACTTAGCCTTCTCCTACAGTCAAGGAGGCTAACTGGAGCACTCCGGGGGTGATCTGAGTGATATTAATGCACCTAATTGCTAACTGGTGGTTACAATCAGTTCAACCAGTCAGTTACAGTTAGTTAAGGTGCCTCCATTCATTAAATATATTATTTAATGATTATTTATTATTATTTAATGAACTGGAGTCAACAAGGCACCTCCACCAACTTTTGATGGTCAGTTCGGCTTCAGTTAACCTCATCGGGGTTCATTGGAGTCATGCAGCACTAGCACTTGATGATTGGATTGCTATGACATGTGTTTGATCTCCTTCAGTTGAGATTCAGACATTTATTGTACTCTAACTTTAGTTAGGGTTTGGTGAGTCAATTAGGGTTTTGGTCAAGTGGTTAACTGAGTGAGATTGAATGGTTGAGAGTCAGTTAAGCTAGACTCACTCACTGATTTCGAATTGTCTCCTTAGGTATTCGAATTCTTCATGGATTTAAGCCATTGCTCAACATTGGAATTGTAACCCTTTATTGTTTATTTAATATACACATAGGAAACCATTCTAGATCTGATTATTTCCAATTCATGAGTATTTGTCAATTATTCTTTGATGATTTTGATTCCTAGTTTCTAGATCATGTGCAAGAATTAATAGCTGGCACATGAAGCTCACCTAGTTTCATCATTGATTCTGGAGCTTCAAGACATATGGTTTTGACCAAGGAGGCATTCACCTCACTTGAAATGTCGAAAGGTCCGCCAATTGTACTGGGAGATGACTCTCTCACTGAAAGTTTGGGCAAAGGGAGGATTGATCTTGACCATGGTAAGTTCAGCAATGTGTTGTATGTTCCAGGTCTTGCCTCTAACCTCTTATCAGTGTATCAGATGACCCACATAGGTTCTCCAAAGAAGGTCATATTCTCCCCTGATGAAGTTGAGATCACATAGATCTCAAGTGGTAAAGTCATTGCAAAAGGAGTTGCGAATCACACTTCGAAGGTATACATTTTCTCACACTTCCTACCCTACTCAAACCCCTCTGCTCTTTTGATTCATGCAAATGAGGCAAGCAAGCTTTGGCATGAAATATTTGGCCACCTAAATTACAAGTATCTTTCTGATATTAGTGAAAAATAAATGGTCATAGGGTTACCAAAGATTAAGTTTTCCAAAGGGGTCTGTCAAGGTTGCATCTTAGGAAAACACCCAGAGCATAAATTTGAGAAAGCTAGTCATGAGAGAACCTTTGCACCTCTTGAGTTGATCCACAGTGATGTTGCTGGCCCATTTCCTCATATGTCAATGATTCAGGTCAAATATGCATTGACATTCATAGATGACTTTTCCAGGTATTGCTGGGTCTACTTCCTGAAACACAAGTCTGAAATTTTTGGCCTCTTCAAAGTCTTAAAGGCTCTGGTTGAAAACCAATCTGGGAGGAAACTCAAAGTACTTAGATCTGAAAATGGTGGTGAGTATGTCAATTCTAAGTTCATTCAATATTGTGCAGATGTAGGTATTCATATGCAGCATTCTATCCCTTACACACCATAGCAGAATGGTGTTGCTGAGAGGAAGAACAGATCATTGAAAGAGATGGCAA
Source organism: Pseudotsuga menziesii (assembly GCA_001517045.1). Classification (NCBI taxonomy): domain Eukaryota; kingdom Viridiplantae; phylum Streptophyta; class Pinopsida; order Pinales; family Pinaceae; genus Pseudotsuga; species Pseudotsuga menziesii. The sequence continues at coordinate 801,472 of LPNX010938132.1, forward strand.
CCTGCATGATGGAGGCTAAGACTTTGCCACCAAATTTTTGGGCCAAAGCCATAAAATATGCAGCCTATATCTAGAATAGGGTGCCTCATAAATATCTTTATGGTATGACTCCTTTCGAAGCATGGAGTGGGCACAAGCCAGATGTGACCCATTTCAGGATTTTTGGCTCAAGGGCTTGGGCTAGAATTCCAACAAAAAAGAGGAAATATTTGTAGCCCCAAAGCCAAGAGTTTCTATTTGTTGGGTACTCTGAATATTCATAAGGGTAAAAGCTGATAAATTTGAGCACAAACAAAGCCTTCATTTAAAGGTGTGTTCAGTTTCAAGAAGAGCCCCTAGCAGCAGTGGAAGTTGGAAAATCCTCTTCACCACTAGAACCTCTGAATGTAAGTGAAGAGATAGTTGAACATTATGATATGTATGATAATGATGATTTAATTGCATATCCTAATAGTCCTACAAGACCAAAATGGGAATCAAATACCATTCATGCAGCTGGAGAACTAGTTGGAAATCCTAATGATCCTAGGAGGACTAGATCTCAGTTTGAGAGTGCTCTGTGCATGAAAGATCCTATGTTTGCATAGAAATGCTATCTGATGGTTGAATCAGACCCACAAACATATGAATATGCATCAAATGATCCAATATGGCAAACATCCATGAAAGAAGAGTTCAACTCACTCCAGAAGAACAACACTTGGGAGCTGGTTGATCTTCCCCCAGGGAGGAAGCTAGTTCAGTGTAAGTGGGTGTAAAAAACAAAATTTACTGCTGATGGTTCACCTCTGAAGTACAAGGCTATATTGGTAGCCAAGGTATACTCACATATACATGGCATATACTACAATGAGACCTTTGCACCAGTGGCAAATATGGACTCTATCAGGCTAGCCTTAGTCATTGTAGCTTCAAAGCAGTGGGAGGTACACCACATGGATGTGAAGTGTGCTTCATGAATGGAGATATCACTGAAGAGATTTACATGCAGCATCCTCAAGTATTTTATACTAACCCATCTTTTTTGTGCAGGCTAAATAAGTCATTGTATGGGCTTAAGCAAGCCCCCAGGGCTTGGCATGCCAAGATTTTTAGCTTTCTGCTATCACTGAATTTTGTTTGATGCAAATCAAATCCAAATGTCTATTTGAAGCTGATTCATGGTTCATTAATGATAATTGTTTTGTATGTTGATGACCTTCTCATTACAGGAAGCTCAAAGGATGAAATTGCCTCCTTGAAGGATGCAATGAACCATGCCTTCTCAATGACAGATTTGGGCTTATTGAGCCAATTCTTGGGGCTTGAGATTGCTCAAACCAAAGAAGGAATCAAATTAAATCAATATAAGTATGCCTTGGATTTTCTAAACAAATTCAATATGAAGGATTGCAAGCCAAGCAAGACTCCTTTCCTTTCAGGAGTTAAGCTTGAAGAAGTTGATTCTTCACCTATGGTAAACAATACACTGTATAGGCAATTGATTGGATGTTTTCTGTATCTTACACATACTCGACCTGATATTTATTATGCAGTAAGTGTGGCTTCAAGATACATGGATCAGCCTCATGAGATCCATTGGAGAGCAACCAAAAGGATCCTTAACTTTGTTTAGGGAACAATGACTCATGGGATCTTCTACAAAGATAAATCTGATCTTGAATTGATTGGGTTTACTGACAGTGATTGGTCAGGTGACAACACAGATCAAAATTCAACATCAGGATATGTGTTAATGCTTGCTGAAGGGCCAATCAACTAGTCAAGCAAGAAACAGAGTGCCATTGCACTCTCATCTACAGAAGCAGAGTACAGAGGAGTTGTAAATGTAGCAACTCAATGTTTATGGTTGCAAGGGTTACTTGGTGAGTGTGGCTTCGAATCAGAATACTCAACTACTATCTACTGTGATAATCAAAGTACCATTCAAATCTGCAATGATCTAGTTCAGAAGCAGAGAACCAAACACATTGAGATCCATATGCACTACATCAGACAGCTTGTGCATGATGGCACCATTCACCTACTCTTCTGCTCATCTTTAGAACAAGTAGCAGATATCTTCACCAAAGTTTTTTGTGAGAAGACATTCAGCAATCTCAAATCACTGCTGGGGATTGCTGATCATGTTGTGAAGCATGAGTGATGACAAGATTTCCAAATTTTGTTTTACTGTCCATGTTTAAGGGAGGATTTTTCCCACTGGGTTTTTGCCTCTTTCCTTGGTTAAATGGACATGCAGTATGTAAAGGGTGACTAAGCCATGTTCCTAGGTCCTATAATTTTCTGATATTTTACTCATAAGTCAGGCTTAAGGGGGGGTGTTAGAATAATCAACCCATATTTAGCTACCTTAGACATTAATTAATCCAATTTTTGTCTTATTTTCCTAGTTTCCATATTCCACCTTATGCAAGTTGTCCTCCACACATCCATAGTGGTAAAAATTTCTAAATTTGAGTCATGGAACACTTGGGAAACCACTTGGAATCAAATCAGCTTTATTCCTAGCCTCCCTAGTGCATGTCTTCTTTCTCTGCTTTATTGCCTTCTTTTTCTGAGTTTTAAGGCAATTGGGAAAGTTTGACTAGGTGAAGTTAACTTGTTTTTTGTCCTCATCATCCTCCACCCTTTTCTCCTAATAAAAGCATGTATTAGTTTTCCTTCCATCACCTATTACCTTTCCTAATTGATTTTTCCAATTCGTGAGCTCCTAGACAGTTTTGGAAACTGCTTTATGCACCTATGGGGGATTTGCTTAGATTTAGTAAGCCTGCTTTTGACCAAATTCTAATGGCATCCTTATGCATTCAAATATCTCATGTAATTATTTATTATGGCATCCTATGACTTCACAGGGTTGGCTATTGTACACTTATTCAATACAGATTAGTGTTCTGCTCCATTATTCAGTCTCCTTTGTGAGTAATTTGCATGTGTAATTGGCAATTGTTGTGAGTGTAATTGTTCTAACACCTGGGTTCAATTTCCACACTAAGGAAAGTTAAAAGTATTTTATTATGTTTCTAATATCAATATATGTAGGTTTAAAACAAGTATGGATAGTCATAAGAAAAGCTAAGGGTTGCACTATGAAAAACTAGTCACCAAGATTGTGCAACTAGTCAAATTTCAATGGTTTCCAAATTCATTAAAAGAGACACTAAAATTATGTTTTATACATGTAATGTCATAATTATGGTGTTAAATAATTTTTAGAATAGAAAATAAAGGGAACATACATTTTTAGATACATAAATTTCTTCTCACTAAAAAACTAGTCATTTTAGCAATGAAATCTAGGTAGGGTACGTTATCACCCAGGAATTTCCTTTGGCTATAGAAGGAAATTTCCAAAGGTAACATTAAAGAAATATTTATACCAAAAACTAGACATTTCTGAGTTAAGGCGGGATCCCTCAACAAAATTGCTACTCAAGTTCACTATAGCAGTAACTTTTCTTTTCAACACAATGGCTAGAATTTTCAAATAAAAATCATAACAGAGCTCGAATTATAGCTGGTAAGATCAAGAGAAATAAATCATTGGGAATGGATTCAAATAAGAAAAATATTCAATTTTAAGATAAGGTAAATGAAAAATCTCCAACTCACAAGCAAGGAAAACAACACTTTTCAGTCATAAATTTTGTTGTAGGATGGTAGCAGAACTTAAGAAGAACCCATTACATTAAAGTGTCATAATTTGGAATAATTTCAATGCAATGTTTAGATATAAAAATATGATTATTTAGCTGAATTCATTTGGAGCGCCATAGATGAATTTCAAACCATTTATTCTCAATTTAATACTAGGAATAAACACATATAATGAAAAACTGAGATAAGACCACACTTACACATAAAGGAGATAGCAAACTTCAAAATATTGTCACAGGAATTTATAATTCAGAAAAAATTATTTCTTTTTGTTCAATGCAAAATTATATTCATATCCAAAAAAAAATTCACAAATGTCTCCTTCTTTCTTTGATACCTAACCCCCAATTCATCATAAAATTCAGAATATATACAAAAGATAGATCCTTGAGCATAAAATTAACAAACTATTTGTTACCCTAAATTTCTTGTAACTAAACTCTTAATTTCTAGGAATAATAACTGAATGCTCAATTTGAATAATAGATTTAAGAGTCCACATGGCTGTCAAACAAGATTCACAAACTTCTCCTTATAACTGCAACAGTTGTCCATGATTGATGGAATCTATATTTCATTTTCCTAAATTTTTCCATAGCTTTCAATCTTTCTTGGTTTTGAGCATCAAGCATGATGAAGTCTACTACCAAGCTTCTAGGATTCCTAATCAATGCAAAATGGTACCTTAAAAATAAATTTCAAGTAACCAAATGACAAGGAGTTATTAGGAAGGTTATAAGGCTTTGTTTATGTTTCTAATATCAATATATTTAGGTTTAAAATAGGTCTAGATAGTCATAAGAAAAGATAAGGGTCACACTATGAAAACTTTTCACCAGGATTGTACAACTAGTCTTTCAGTGGTTTCCAAATTCATTAAAATATATACTAAACTTATGTTTTAAACATGGGATGTCATTTTTATGGTGTTAAATAATCTCCAAAATATAAAATAAAGGGAATGGACATGTTTAGATACATAAATTTATTCGAACTAGAAAACTAGTCATTTTAGAAATGAAATCTCGGTAGGGTGTGTTAGCACTGAGAAATTTCCTTTGGTTGTAGAAGGAAAATTCCATAGGTAACATCAAAGCAATATTTAGACCCAAAACTACCCCTTTAGATTAAAGAGGGCTCCCTCAACAAAATTACTACTCAACGTCACTAAAGCAGCCACTTTTCTTTTCAACATAATGGCTAGAATTTTCAAATAAAAATGATAATAGGGCTCCAATTACAGCTGGTAAGATCAAGAGAAAGAAAGATTTCGAAATGGATTCAAATAAGAAAAAAAATCAATTTGAATATAAGGGAAATGAACAATATCTAACTAAGAAGCAAGGAAAACAACACTTTTCAGTCATAAATTTCATTATAGGATGGTAGAAAAATTTAAGAAGAACAAACCATTACAGTAAAGCATCATACTTTTGAAGAATTTCAATGTAATGTTTATATGCAAAAATACGAGTATTCAATTTCATGCATTTAGAGCACCATAGATGAATTCCAAACCATTTATTCTCAATTGAATACTAGGAATAAACAGATATACTGAAAAACTGAGATAAGAAAACACATACACATAAAGGAAATAACAGACTTCGAAATATTGTCACAGGAATTTCTGCTTCAGAAAAAAGTTCTTTCTTTCTTTTCTATGCAAAATTATATTGATATCCAAAAAACAGTTCACAAATGTCTCCTTATTTCTTTAAGATCCAACCCCCAATTCATCATAAAATTCAAAATATATACAAAAGATAGCTCCTTGAGCATCAAATTAAGAAACTATATGTTACCCTAAATTTCTTGTAACTACTCCTAATTTATAGGAATAATAACTGAATGCTTACTTTGAATAACATATTTAAGAGTCCGCATGCCCAAAATAATATATTTATGAGTCCACATGCTTGTCAAACAAGATTCATGGACTTCTCTTTAGAACTACAACACATGTCCATAATTGATGCAATATTGATTTAGTTTTCTTGAATTTTTCCACAGCTTTCCATTGTTCTTGGTCTGGGATGTCATAGTTCATCATTTTCTTTATCAAAAAATCCAATTCCACATATGAGGTATAAGATATAGGTGGCAAATATCTTTCAGTATCTAAAAACTCATCAACTATTTCAAAATAATCCGCTAATTTCTCAATGATATCTTTCACATTCAATCCTTTAGTTGAATCCTCAAATTTTGAATGATCCATACAATTGTGTACCAAAAAATTATGATATTGTTCCTGGGACAATACGCTTCCATCAATGTTCCAGAAAGAAGGGATACCACCATCAAAGAGTTTTTGAAATATGCTTTTGAAATCTTTAATCTGATTAGCTTTTTCTTATACATTTTTAACATGATTATAATTACAAATAAATATTTTATCCCATAAAATAATGGCAAGTCGATCTCTAATTCCCATCTCATGCATATCTTCATAAGTCAAAGTGTTCAAGAAATCAATAGTGTTATGTGTTGTATCCAAAGGCTTCTTATCCGGGGTTTTATTAACCACCTTACATCTTTGGAAGGCTGTGCCTACTATCAATATTTTATCATTAACATAATTCAAATAAAATCTAAACTTTGTAATTTCTACTGACAATGCATCCCATATGAGATGTTTAACTCCCTACAATGGTATTTTTCCTATTACCTTTTCCTTCAATTCACTGAATTTCTTCTGTAATTGATTTCTTTCGTTTAGAATTTTACTCTTTTCTTCAATATTTTGGGCCACTTCTTGTTTTAGTCTATAATTTTCTTCTTTTAATTCTTTAATATCCCCTTCTCTTAAACTGATCTAAGACATGGCAACTGATAGCTCCTCAGCAAGTGACTCGTTCATTTGTTCTTCATTGTGAATCAGAGTTTGACTCATTAATTCCTCTAATTCTTCTTCCTCTTCCCTCCAATTTGTATTCAATATTGAGATTTGTGATAATAATCCCGACCTTTCTATTTCCCAAGCCTTTTTTTCTTCTAATAATTTCAATTTTTTTCCTTTATGATCCATCATTTCTTGGTGAATTTTCTCCTTTTCATGTTGTAATGCATTCAACTTAGAAGACCAAACATGTTTTTCTTCTGGGACTTAAAGTTTCTTCTTGATTATTTGAATGGTATTTTCTTTTTTTCAAGAAGCTTCTTAGTTGACTGAACATTATCTAGATCAGTTCCTGAAATTATAAGACTTGTTTACAACTTTTTAATTTGTATTAAATTCACCTTATTCTTGACTTTTTCTTGCCTGAGTTGAGTTTCCAACTTTTCTACCATTGGCTGTAATTTTTTGATCTCAATATTAAGATGAAATTTTACATATGAATATTTTTTAAAGGTACCAAAATTCTCTTCCTATGAAAATAATCTATGTTTGATGAAATCAAGGGAAAAATCCTCAATGTCAAGAAAGGAGGTAATTTGTAAGATGTTCAAGTGAAACCATATACATGAATAACAATAAACTCTTTATAGAAAAACCAATTGCCTATGTGAATTTTTGGCGAAGGTCAATGCAAAGTACTCTTCATCTCTTCTAGAAATTTAAGCAATTCAGTATCAAAGACAATCATATATATTTATTCCATGATTTTGTTGATGAAGTCAAACATATTCATTTGCTTGGGAAGACTGAGAGAAAAAGAATATACCATTGAAATGCAACCCTTATACATTGGAACAGAAAATCATGTTAAGCAAGTATGACTTGTATCTAAAATACCTCAACTTAGGAGACCCTTCCAGCTAAGAATGAATTACATTAGTTAAGACCTCATCCAAACCGATACAACAAATTTGGTTTGACTCTGAATCAGGTAAACTTATTCTTAACAAAAATCCCAACATGACTTCAGTTACACATTTATCATCATCACGACCCAATATTTGACTCAACAAAGGCATAACTAACTGAATTTCATCCTAAAAAATATTGATACTTAAGGGTAAAGAAAGGTTTTCCAATGACATACCAACTTCTAAAACCCTTGACAAGAAGGTATTTCTATCTTTGTGTTTACATTCTCTATACAATCAAATACGATCTTCCTCACTAAAATTTTTAGGGTTCTTAGGAAAATCCTTAGGAAGAATCAATAATTCATAGACAACAATCGCACTAATTTGACGGAGTATTCTAGTAGAATGATTGTGTTAAGTTTTCTTTATTTCTTAGATGATATTCTAAAACTATTTTTAGTAGTAGGATCACTAAAATAAGAAGAAGTACATCCACACAAAATAATACAAATATTTATCCTAGGAAACTCTCATGGGGGAGAAAACCCAATAAACTTCCTCATTATAGAATTCGACAAAAGCAGTGTAAAACCCCAAGACAACTTCTCCTCTCTCTTTCTGGCGCTCTTTTTCTTATCTCTCTAACAAACTTGATTGAGTGAAGTGACTACAAATGAAGGAGGCACCTCCCAATCTATATTTTACTCTTGACTTGACCTAAACCCTAATATGGTCGACTTGTCTAACTGACAAGTCTGATTTGTCTAGTAGGACACCAAAATAAAATTTATTATAATGATCCATGGGTACTATTGACCCAACTTACATCCAGAGGTTTATATTGATTCTTTCAATGAATTGTATATGACAAATTACATTAGGGACATCTCTGAATAGAGGAATGGCAATAATATAAATAGAATATATTCGAAAGTTAGATTATTTTAACACTCCCTCTTAAATAGGAAGGTATTCTTCATCAACAACAATTGTACAACTGAATGGTTAGTTTCTATATGTCATAGGAAGTTGTGGAAAAATATCATATATCTTCATCATCAATCTAGAACCGCATCATCATCATCATTTTATAGATATTGGGACATCATCATCGCCATATGGAATATTAGTATGTAGATACTCGATCATCATCATCTGCAACTAGATCGTCATGCACAACATCGGTATGTGAATACTAGAACACCGTCATCATAATCGGTATGTGAATACTACATCATTAGTATGCAAGTACTGGATCATCTTCTGCAATCTTTGTATGTGAATACTGAATCATTTTCTGCAACATCAATATGCAAATACTAAGGTGACTACAAAAACATCATTAACATGTTAGTGCTAAAGCCTCATCATCAAAAAATAAATTGTAGATCATTATTTTTAAAAATCAGCAAGGAAATACTGAAGAAAATCTCATCAAGCATTAGTATAGAAATATTGAAATTACCTCATCATCATCGGTATAGTAATACTAAAGCTACCTCATCAACATTAATATAGGATATTGGAACAACATCATCATCGGCAGCATAGAAATCCTGGAATCAACACATAGTGTTGGAGTCTAATCATCTTCATCAACATAGAAATGCTGGAAACAACAGAAAGTGATGAAATATCGTCATCTTCATCAACATAGAAATGTTGGTTACAACATAGAGTGTTGGAATCTCATCGTCTTTCCCTTAGGAAATTTGAGGCACCATCATAGTGGGTTCTCTAGTAGATCCACTCAGGAATTTTTATGAATTACTAACCCTTTCGGTCCAAACAATCCTAGCTAGACATACTAATCCTGTAAGTTTTAAACCTGTGCAGAGAAGCAAAGAATACAAATTCTTTCAACAAAAATACAGATTACACTATAGCATTCTGATCCAGATTTATGTGGGAATGAAATGAAAGAATAAATACATAATCATAATCATATACATTTTGCAAAGATAACAGAGATACAGTAAACACATATTCTATTAAATGGGGGAAATAGAACAGACTGTAATACAATATCTAGAATGGTGTTAGTTATCTCTAAGAAGAGATGTGACTGATATGTTCGTCTCTATAAAGATGAATACAAAATGAGGCAAAATGGTCCTATTTATAATAAAACCAAGGACGAGAACTCAAAAATTCCAAAACATAACCCTAGAAGATGAACCATCATAAAGTTTGCGTCCCCAAGGTGGTAAGTTGAATAGTCAACTACTCGGGGTCATAACTTTTGCATACGATCTATGATTTGGGAACTCGATATATCATTGGAAATATCTATCAGAATAATTTGTTGATGACCGCAATCTTTACAAAAGTGTTGCAAGAATATTTCCCAAAAAACGTCATTTAGGGCCTCAAAACGGCCCCAGAAGTTTGGCACCCAAAAAACTGTAGAAAAATAACTAGGAAACTGCCACAATTGACAATTGTTTTGAGCTAGTGGAATAGGTGGGTGGCCACCGATTTCCATCTGGATCAATCCTCCCTCCTTAGAAAACAATGGTCTCCATTGCGTTAAATACAATATCATATCTCGAACTATGTGTAGAGTTGATCTCCTGGTGTGACATTTGCCGAAGTGAAGAGGTTGTTTTTTTTTAGCATCCCGAGAGGGTTGTAATTGTTGTATGGATGATTTTTTTTTGGAGGAGCACCTTGAATGCATGGCCTTTGATCGTAGAGGTACTCGGATGGATGAGGAAAAAATGAATTTGTTTTCTTCTTGCGTTTGATGACCATAGATACCCTGTGCTAAGGGTGTGGAGGTGATCTGATGTTCTCCTTCAGACTCAATTGTGAAGATGAATAATTTCCTGATGTGGGAGTTTATCTTCCTACCTTGTGAGATTGTGTTAGGTGCAACTATATCTGCTATCCGATAGAGTTTTCCTACCAAATTAACACCAACACTGCGAGGTCATGACTCATTACAACATGACACTTCCACATATATGACTTTCCTAAAAGAACATCACTAACATCAACTGGGGCCACATCACACAGTACCATGTCTTTGAAAGCCTTGATTCCATATGGTAGGAGGAATTGTTGATTAATTTGAATACCTCATCCTTTGCTTATCCAACCAATGTTATAGGTTTGTAGGTGTGGTGTTTTCAGAATCTCCAATATCTTAACAACTTCTGTTAAGATTAGGTTCTTTTGGCTACTGTTGTCAACAATAAAATGTAGAGGCATTCCCTTCACCCACATCTATGAGTGGAAGAGACTCTCCTATGCCTTTGAATTTCAAGATCCTCTATTTGAATATGTGTGATATCAACAGTGGAAGTGATGACTGCATCAATGATCTTCTTCCCATGGTATACGACTGTGGTATTGGGTTCTGAACCAGAATTGGGATCTGATTCTGAAGATTTGATATCAACCACCAATGAATTCTTTAAGCGACATTCATCATTGTTGTGCCAAGGTATTTTATGAAATTTGCACCACTTCCCAGTGTATTTTTTTTTCTTTCCATTCCCCTTCTTCGCTTGTGGCGAGGACTATTTGTCATCTCCTTGTCCTATGTTTTGCGGGCCAGGTTTTTCCTTGCCTTGCTTCTGTGGTGGGTTCGCAGGTCTAGAGTCTCGCTTATTCTTTTGATAAAATTTATCCTCTATTTTGATAGAATAATGATAGGAACATCCAAGTGAATATATTTTGAGGAATTCCATCTCAGTTCAGATTTTGTAATGTCCCGTTTTTGGAATTTTATTAAAATTCCCACTTTTCCAAAATTTTCACAATTTTGGCTCTTGACTAGTTTTGATGTCTAGACCTCCAAATCGACCCAAATTCTTTCAAATTTTCTCTGAAGGTACATTAATGATAATATAAATTAAATATAATTCTCATGTATTTTTTTTGACCTCCCAATTACTTCTGCAAACTTGTTTAATGTTCTGTTCAAAATAGGATTCTTTACTAGCAAATTGGGGCTCAAATTCCCCCTGGGTAATTGTCGGAAATGGATTCACAAATGATACCAAAGTCACTTGAATTTATGAAAAGAGGATGTGTATGTGTAAGGTAAATTTTCAAAGTCTCATATGCATCATGGTTCATTTTATACAAGTTGTTATGACTCTTTCCAAAACAACTCCCAACTCACAATTTCGACCCTTGGAGAAAATGCACCAATTCTTCTCCCAATGCAATAAAAATGAGTAAAATGGATTCCAATGCTTAAGTAATGAAAATTATACTTGAAATACACATTAATTACATTCCATACATCATACATGTATCGGATATACATTCCTCCATTCGAAATAATAAGCATTACCATGGCATATATCAAAATAGAGTGGAGATGGTCATTGTTTGCTCCTTAAAAGTCATTTTGACATACAAATATTGGGAATTTCGACTTGAAAATTTATGATAATGAATAAAATAAAATATGTAAGTTATTACAATAATAAAATGACAATGAAATGCTTTCCCAATTCAAAATCATCAGCATTGCAATGGTTCACAACAAGATAGTGGGGAAATGACACTATTTCTTCATTATTCAACATTTTTACATGAATTATTTTGGGTATTTAGAATTGAGAGTATTTTGAACATGAAATAAATATAATATAAATCATAACATAATATAATTGGCATCAAAATATTCCCCAAAGAGATCAATAGCTTACCCAAACCGCAATCCCTCCATTTGCATGAATATGGTGTGAAAAATGGAAATAATTGAGAGAGAGAGTGCTGCAATAGAAGAATCCACATGCTTTCCTATAGATTACACATGAAAATAAAACTTCATTAAATATCCATTAAATACCTGAGTGGCCTTTCCAAAAACCAACTAGGATGGGAATCTTTCACCCTCGAAATTAGCTTAAGCAAGAAAACTAGTCATCCACTAGCTTTCACAATTCACAAATGACAATTTCACAAATGAGAAAAATATTCTTCTCATGGATTATCCCTATATTTTATAAAAATTATTAGCCTTATAAGGTTATAAATCCATCCATAAACCAAATCCAAGTCGAATTGGTGTGGCTGCTCATGCTATGCCATGTGGCCTCTCTCTTCACCTTCCCTCTTCTCCCAAATTTGAGTAGGAGCATCTCGGCCTTCTCCAACTCCAAAATTTGACCTATAATATGATTTATTCACTCCTGACATGTAATTATGTTAGTATTTCATATTTTAGGTCTGAATTGTGTCATAACTGTCATAGAATCTCCATCATTGGTGTCATAGATGTCATAAATGTAAGGGGAATCTAGCCAAGTATCCATGAAACTCCCATTTGGCTCTTTTTCTCCCATGTATGTTAAAATTCATCCCAAATTAGAACTATGAATTAGATGGACAATTATATTATTCTTATAATCCATCCAAAAAACATTAGGCTTCCCATATATTCGAATTTGCAAGAGAAAGATACCATTTAACATAGGAATTCTGGCTAGTGTGGGCCCCATAGTCTCCATGTGTCTTCATGCTCCATTGCCACTTCTATTTTCTCTTGTATTTATTTAATAAGATAAATTATTAAATATTTATCCCCTTCTAATTTATAAACATCATTTATTATCCCCCTTATTCCAAATATCAAAGCTTCCACCCCCAACCTAGGAAACTAGTGATTTTCCTCCTTGGCAATTATTTTACTTTTAGCATCCCTTTGAGAACTTTCATGAACATGGAAAATTTGATTTGGAAATTGTGACCCAATGAAAAAATTGGGACATTACAAATACTCCCTTCCTAATATTGCCTGTCCTCAAGCAATTTCAAACATGGTTGTTGAAGAACCTACTTTCTGTATGATTCTTTGAAGTTACCACTGAGCTTCCCACCTTGAGTCTTTGAGATTCCATGAAGATTTCAAAGAGGAACCACCATGCTTGATTTTGCACTAATCTGATTAAAATAACCTTATTAAATGGGGAATCCATCTCCTATACTGCTTGTTTCCCAACCAATTTGAAATCAATGGGACTAAAAACTATCCCAAGGTCCCATTGCTTGCATTGCACTCCAACAATTAAGAGTGCTGTCCAACCCATACCATTTGGAAAGAGAATTCCTGGATCCCATTTTCTTGTATGCATTCTTATAAAAATCATGAATGCATAATATATACCATCAAATTATATAACAACACAATAAGAATGTACATCAAGGAAGTGCCTCACCAAGAAATCATGAAAGTGCTTATACCTCCCAGTGAGTAGACTACCATTTGCCAAGTGCATACATGCTTCAAGTGACCAATCAAATATGCTCCAATGACATAGGTGAGGATCCCATGTACTATAATTCTTCTCCCAAATAATTTAATATGCATCAAATTAATAATCAGCCATTTTTTCTTTCATCCAATAAGTGAATGAAGAACCTCCACCAAAATATGAACCAAATAAGGAGCAAATAAAACATGAAGACTTCAAGTGTCTCAAAGACGTCTCATCAATACACCCACGAATATGTATATCATCATGAAATAATAGAGGATGTTGCTTTCAATAATAATTTTCCTCAATCATATCCCTATTCACCCAAGTGTTGGATGAAGTTCCTCCAACATCAAATGAACCAAGTGTTGAGCAAGAAAAACCATGAGTCTTCAAGTGACTCAAGTGAACATCATAGGTGCATCCACATAGATGTGCATCATTAGAAATTAACAAATAATGCTGCTGAAAATGTGAATAATAATTTCCTCCAATAATTACATCATCAAAATGAGAAATAGAATGTCCATGCTCTTCATGTGGCACCATCAAAAAGAAACCTTTCACCCATACTTTGTTAGGATGACTGCTGTAAAATTTAGAAGTGTAGGATGTAAGAGAAAGAACCAACTCACCCAAATTATTAGTAAGTGAAAAATTGTCATAATTTGAAGTATCCATAGGATTAGGATTATTCAACTCCCTATAAAATGCAAAAATTTCCTCATGGGTTGGTTCCAAGGTGTTGGAATTATGTACTTCTTCAAATATTGTGTAACCATTTTCAAGAGGCAACTCAAATTCCTCTTCCACCATTACTAGTGATTGGATCTCATCACTATAATCCTAAAGAACATAAATAACCTGCAATTTTTCATGTTTCTCATGATCCATCATTTCATGAGAATCCTCCAAGCAATCTACCTTATGAAAATCTGAAACATTGGAGGAAAAACAAGTGTCTTGCAACTTTTCAAGAAGTTGCTCATTTTGAATTGTGAGCTTATCAATAACTTCATTATTATTCAATTAGGATTCATGTAACCATTCAATAAGCTCAATGACTTTTTTATATAAAAAACAAAGACATGAAATTACCTTTGATGTTGCACATTGCTCTTTGGATCTTCTCCATGTCTTCAAGGAAGGATGGATCCTCCAAGGAAGTAGCTCTCCAACAAGAATTTAATACCAATCCTTGAGTGTCATGGAGTATTCTAATGGCCTCTTGGATCTTATTTTAATTCATATTTAAGGACCCTTATTTCAAATTAACCTCCTCATCTTCTTCCTTCTTTCCTGGACCAACTTCATGAAGCTCAAGTGGTGATGGGGAAGTTGATCTTGTTTCTTCTTCAATTGCAACAAGGTATTCATTTTAATGTTTAATGGAATTTTCGCTTGCAGAAAAATTTTGAAATCTGATCACTATGTCACCAGCATATATTTGTGAGCACCCATTGGTAGGTACTCCTTCATAGTTCAAGCATCCATTAGTAGATGCTCTTTGCTTCATTTCCAACGTAGCATGTGTCTCAAAATTATCTTCAGTGTTTTCAATTAAAACTTCTTCATACTCATATGATGTCTCTTCATATTTTTTAGAGTCACTTTGGAGTGAATTTATATCATCTACATGTACTAATTCTTCTACTCCACCTATTTCAGAACTAGGTGGTTCATGGGTCTCCTCCTTTTTCTCCTTCAAACAAGATGATGCATTTCTCTCCTTGGTTTTCTTAAATTCAATATATGTTCTCCAACTTTGGATAGAAAAAAATTCAAATCCTTTCATAATATTATTGGTCATGTCTTCAAATATAGTTTCGATGCTTTTTATTATCTACTTACCATCATATGAGGTTCTCTTTTCATGCCTAGCCATAGTTTCCAAATAATTGTCTTCTTCTCCTACTTTTTTTTTCCTCTTCAACAAAAGCACTTTTGGTTTCAATATATAATTGTGGTCTCTGAATTATTTTACTCATAAATATCAGACCACATCAGGTTCCAATATCATGCTCTGATACCACTGTAATGTCCCTTTTTTGGAATTTTATTAAAATGCCCACTTTTCCAAATTTTTCACAATTTTGGCTCTTGACTAGTTTTGATGTCTAGACCTCCAAATTGACCCAAATGCTTTCAAATTTTATCTGAAGGTACATGAATGATAATATAAATTAAATATAATTCTAATGTATGTTTTTTTACCTCCCAATTACTTCTGCAAACTTTTTTAATGTTCTATTCAAAGTAGGAGTCTTTACTAACAATTTGGGGCTCCGATTCCCCCCGGGTAATTGCCGGAAATGGCTTCACAAATGATCCAAAATTCACTTGAAATTATGAAAAGATGCTGGGTATGTGTAAGGGGACTTTTAAAAGTATCATATTCACCATTTTTCATTTTATATAGGTTTTTATGACTTTTTCCAAAACAACTCCCAAGTCACAATTTTGACCCTTGGGGAAAATGCACCAATTCTTCTCCCAATGCAATAAAAATGAGTAAAATGGATTCCAATGCTTAATTACTGAAAATGATACTTGAAATAAACATTAATTAAATTCCATACATCATAAATGTATCAGATATACATTCCTCCATTCGAAATAATAAGCATTACCATGGCATATATCAAAATAGAGTGGAAATGGTCATTGTTTACTCCTTAAAAGTCATTTTGACATACAAATATTCAGAATTTCGACTTGAAAATTTATTAGAATGAATAAAATAGAATATTGAACTTATTACAATCATAAAATTACAATTAAATTCTTTCCCAATTCGAAATCATCAGCATTGCAATGGTTCACAACAAGATAGTGGGGAAATGACACTATTTCTTCATTGTTCAACATTTTTACATGAATTATTTTGGGTATTTAGATATGAGAGTGTTTTTAACATGAATTATATATTATTTAAATCATAAAATAATATAATTGGAATCATAATATTCCCCAAAGAGATCAATAGCTCACCCAAAGCGCAATCCCTCCATTTGCATGAATATGGTGTGAAAAATGGAAATAGTTGAGAGAGAGTGTTGCAATAGAAGAATAAAAATTATTTCATGTATATTACACCTAAAAATAA
Source organism: Pseudotsuga menziesii (assembly GCA_001517045.1). NCBI lineage: Eukaryota > Viridiplantae > Streptophyta > Pinopsida > Pinales > Pinaceae > Pseudotsuga > Pseudotsuga menziesii. Next base: position 818,212 of record LPNX010938132.1, read on the forward strand.
GACTCCATTAAATATCCATCAAATATCTAAGTGGCCTTTCCAAAAACCAACTAGGATGGGAATCTTTCACCCTCGAAATTGGCTTAAGCAAGAAAACTAGTCATCCACTAGCTCTCACAATTCACAAATGAGAAAAAGATTCTTCTCATCGATGATCCCTATATTTTATAAAAATTATTAGCCTTATAAGGTTCCAAATCCATCCATAAACCAAATCCAATTCGAATTGGTGTGGCTTCTCATGCTATGCCATGTGGCCTCTCTCTTCACATTCCCTCTTCTCCCAAATTTGAGTAGGAGCCTCTCGACCTTCTCCGACTCCCAAATTCGACCTATAAGATGCTCTATTCAGTAATAACATGTCATTATGTCAGTATTTCAGCCTTTAGTTCTGAATTGTGTCATAAATATCATAGAATCTCCATCATTGGTGTCATAGATGTCATAAATGTAAGGGGAATCTAACCAAGTGTCCATGAAACTCCCATTTGGATCTTCCTCTCCCATGTAAGTTAAAATTCATCCCAAATTCGACCTATGAATTATATGGGAAAGTATATTTTCATTATAATCCATCAAAAAAACATTAGGCTTCCCATATATTTGAATTTGCAAGAGAAAGATACCATTTAACATAGGAATTCTAGCTAGTGTGGGCCCCATAGTCTCCATGTGTATTCATGCTCCATTGCCACTTCTATTTTATCTTGTATTTATTTAATAAGATAAATTATTAAATATTTATCCCCTTTTAATGTCTAAACATCATTTATTATCCCCCTTATTCCAAGTATCAAAGCTTCCACCCCCAACCTAGGAAACTAGTGATTTTCCTCCTTGGCAATTATTTGACATTTAGCATCCCTTTGACAATTTTCATGAACATGGAAAATGTGATTTGGACATTGTCACCCAATGCAAAATTTGGGACATTACAGATGTACCAATGTAGACCATTGTGATATTTCATTATCACTTGTCGTTCGGATTCCTTGATACCCAACTTTGTGCGCAAGGTATGAAAGTTGTTGGTGTACTCCGACACCTTATGGTCCCTCTCTTGACGTAGAATGGTCCATTTTATGTACTATTCATCATTTTTTTTTGCAGTCATTTACCCAACATACACACTTATTTGGTCAATTTTCGCCTAATTACCCACTATCCTAATTTTAATTGACTTATTTAACTAATATGAGCACACCATGACATCAGCATGAGCACACCCATGCCTTCCTTCAATCGAGGAGGCCAACTAAGCCTTCTCCTTCAATCACGGAGGCTAACCAAGATTCTTTCTTCAATCAGGGAGCAATTTTGCGGTGAACTAAGTGTCATAAGTGCACCTAGTAGCTATCTTATTGTTGTTTCACCTAACAATTAGTTAAGCTAAGTTGTAAAGGCACCTCCATCATGAAATTGTATATTTTGGGTTGATTGGGATGAACTGGAGTGAATGAATGTGCCCCCAACCACTTCTGATGACTAGTATCAATTCAATTAACTTCATTGGAGCTAATTGGAGTTAGTGATGTGCTACCACATACTGTTTGGCATGTAGTGACATGTGTCTAAGTTACTTTCAGTTAGACTCACTCGTCTATTGCACTCTGATTCAGTTAGGACTCAGTGAGAGTCACTTATGGTTATTTTAGTGGTTAACTAAGTGTGTCCAGTGTTGTCTAATAGTCAGTTAAGCTAAACACATCCATGCAATTTGAATGAATTCCTAGAGAATTCGAATTGGCTTGGAATTCATGCATTCTACATGGCATTGTATTGTATTATTCATTATTTCATTGTTTATACAGAGCTGCAACCTCCTATTGCAGTACTGTTACATCATTTCATGTATAATTTGTCATTGAATCACTTTTTAGTTTATACTTTGTCCCCATATTGTTGTGACATAATTAATATGGTATCAGAGCCACGGTGGGATGAAGCTCTATTCTTCAAAAACATGATTTTTGACAGATCTTGCATGCAAAATTGAGCAAAAGCTAAAATTCCAGCACTGGACCAAAAGCAAAAGGTTTACCACTTAATACTCCAAGTTAAGGAATTGTTGATCAATCTTGCTTGATCAATTATGCTCGATGTGATGAAAACCTAAAATGTTTAGGATGTTGGACCTTATGGTGACTTTTTTGGGTTGATTGCAGGATTTTTTACAGGTTCATTGCATTCGCTATATTAGAAGTATGGATTCTTCCATAGAACTCATAAATTATTTCAATTATCACCAATGAAAGGGAGATATGGATATCCAACTATGTGCTAAAGGACTCTACAGAGTCACTATGAACACGGAGGAAGAGCCTAACCATGTTGTGGACAAGGCTAGATTGCTTAACAAAATGGATGAATATTTTGGGTTTATGTGTCTTTCTATCTCTAAGGACCTTCTATTCCATCTCTCAGGATTGAAGACACTAAAAGAAATTTGGTACCAACTTTCCTCCCTATATGGAAAACAAGATGATTTGAGGATTTATCAGCTCAATAATGAGCTGATTTCTCTTCAACCTAGAAATTTCAAGAATCTCAATGAATTCTTCACAAAATTTAAGTATCTAGTCCTATAGTCAAAGCAGTGTGAGGTGAAGAAGGAGGATGTTCAGCTCATCCTTTCCATTCTCTCAAAACTTGGTGCTGACTACTCTGTATTTGTTTCCACTTTCCATTCCGAGAAGCTCACAACCCCTGGATGGAATACGCCTTCTCTCAATGCCTTTATTGAGTCCCTAAGAAATGAGCATGATAAGCTTGTTCAGATGGGGATCATTCAATCCTCAAAATATCAAGCCCTATTTGCTTTAGGGCCCAAATATCTGAAGGGGAAAGGGAAGAAGAATCAAAAGAGTACATTTGAAGCTCCAAAGCCTAAATAAAATATATAACAACAAGAAGAGTCTTCGAGCTCAAAGAAATAAAAGAAAAAAGGAAACCATGGGAAAAATAAAGTCAAGTGTTCATATTCCAGGAAGGGCTTCCGCCTTGAACATGCCTGCATGAAGAAGAAGATTCATGAGGTGAATTCTCTCCTTGAGAGAAACAATATCAATCTTCCATAGTGTGTTCGGAAGAGAGATAACCAAGATCAGGATACCCAGTAAGAAAGAGGACATGCTCTCATGGAAAGCACCTCGAAGCCCAAAGCTCTAATCATAGAATCTGAAGCTTTGAATAAAATGATGGCAAGCAGAGATTCCTTCTCTTCTCTGGAAAATGACAAGAGAATTCCCATCCACATGGGAGATGATTCTACCATTGTTTTGAAGAGACAAGGTACAGTAAATCTTGAACATGGCAGTTTTTTCAATGTTTTGTATGTACCCTCCCTGGCCTCCAACATACTTAGTGTATATAAAATTACTCATACCAAAGTTCCCAAGAGAATAACCTTCATCCCCAATGATGTATAAATCACTGAGATTGCATCTGGTAAACTTGTTGCAAAAGGCTTTGCAGACCATCATGCAAAATCTTATGAGTTTTCCCATTTTCCGGCGGATGCAAATCCTACTGCTCTTCTGACTCATTGAAATGAGGTCAGTAGACTTTGGCATCAGATATTTGGTCATTTAAATTTCAATTAATTGCATAAAATTCAGAAAATTTCCATGGTTGAAGTCCTCCCAGTCATCAAAGCTACCACCTGAGTTTGCAAAGGTTGTATTATTGGCAAACACCCTGAGCACAAGTTTGATCAGGGGAAGGAAATTCATGCATCAAGTATATTGGGGTTGATTCATTCTGATATCAGTGGAACTATGCCCACCACATCCATGAATGGATCTCAGTATGTACTCACCTTCATATATTATTTTTCTAGATACACTTGGGTTTTCTTCATCAAGAAAAACTCTGAAGTTTTGGAGAAATTTGTTGAGTTGAAAGGAGTGGATGAGAATGCCTCTAAAAGAAAGATTAAATATCTGAGATATGATAATGGAGGGTAATATATCAGTAATGAATTTCTACAAATATGTTCATATAGTGGGATCAATATCCAACATTCCATTCCCTACACCTATCAGCAAAATGGTGTAGCGGAAAGGAAAAACCACTCTCTAAAGGAGATGACCACATGCATGCTAGAAGAAAAAGGATTGGATGCAAATTTATGGGTTGAGGCCATGAATGTTTATGAATATATTCAGAACATAGTAACTCACTCATTCTTGAAAGGAAATATTCTTTTTGAAGCCCATTTTGGACACAAGCCTAATGTGTCAAATTTCAGGGTGTTTGGGTCCACTGCATGGGCCCGAATTCCGCATGACAAGAGGAAGCATTTGCAACTATAAAGAGTTGAATGTTTTTTTATTGGATATCCAGAATAATATAAAGGCTTCAAGTTTATGAATATCAAAACAAAACAAATTTTCAATGAAGGAAGTGTCCAATTTGAAGAGCATCTCCAAGAGGTAGAACTAGGCAAGGAGAAATCTGCTCAAATTCCCTCCTGTTCTGCTCATTATTTGGATGGTGAAATTGGGAGTGATGGCTCTAATTTTTATGATATGATTTATGATATCAGTCAGAAACAAATATCAGGTTCAGAATTAGATTATGAATTGCAAAGACATCTCCCAACTTGGGCTATGAAGACACTCCCTTTCGCTGGGGAAAACATTAGAAATCATGTTGATCCAAGAAGAACCTGGCCTGATTTTCAAAGAGAAGGTATTGCTCTCTATTGTCATGATACATTACTGTCCAATACCTGTTATTTAATTATTGGGTCATATCCAAATTACTACTACCATGCTCAGAAATATCCTAGATGGCAAGCTGCCATGGATGAAGAGTTTAATTCTCTTCAAAAAAATGCTACTTGGGAGCTAGTTTCTCTTCCACCTGGGAGGAAATTAGTTCAATGCAAGTGGTTGTTTCAGAAAAAAGGTTTCTGCTGATTGAACAGCCTAAAACTATAAGAAAAGGATGGTTTTAAAATGGTTCTCGTAGGTCCAAGGTGTGGACAATCATGAGACATTTGCACCAGTGGAAAAGATGGACTCCATCCGCCTAGTTTTGGCCATTACGACATCCAAGAACTAGGAGGTGCATCATATGTATGTCAAGAGTGCCTTTCTACATGGAGACCTACATGAAGAAATTTATATGAATCATCTTGAGGGGTACACATCAGATCCTTCTTTGGTTTTCAAATTGTAGAAATCATTATATGGGTTGAAACAAGCCGCAAGATCATGGTATGCCAAGATGGAAGCCTTTGTGCTTTCATAAAACTTCCAAAGGTGTAAATCTGATCTGAATGTGTATCTACAAAAGTATGATTGTAATTCATTTATCATTTTTTTATATGTTGATGATATTTTGATTACGGGAAACACACTTGCTTCCATTGCTTTCATAAAAATTGCTCTGCATGATGCATTTGAGATGATTGATTTGGGGTTCTTGAAGCAATTTTTGGGGCTTCAAATATCCTAAGACTTTGATGGGATAATGGTAACTTAGTATAAATAAATATTAGACCTATTAGTTAAGTTTAACATGGCTGCATGTAAGGCTGCCCCATTCCCTTTCCTCTCAGGGATCATCCTTGAAGAAGGAAAAAAAACTCCACCCATGGATTACACTATCTACCACCAGCTACTTGGTAGCTTTCTTTACTTGACACATTCATGGCCTGATATTTGTTATGTGTGAATGTTGTATCAAGATACATGCAGCATCCTTGTGACCTGCATTGGAATAAATCCAAGAGTATCCATCAGTACATTTAGGGCACAAGATCCTATGGCATTTGTTAGAATAATCAACCCATATTTTACCCACTTAGACATTAATTCCATTATTTTTGTCTTATTTTCCTAGTTCATGTGTCCCACCTTGTGCAAGTTGTCATTTTCCTATCTATAATGGTAAAAATTGCATTATTTGACTCATGTAGCACATGTGAGAGCTAAAGGAATCAATTCTACTTTATTCCTGGCCTCCTAGGCACCCTTCTGCTTTTTCTGCTTTATTGCCTGCTTTTTCAATGTTTTAAGGCAAAAGGAAAAGCTAGACTAGGTGAGGTTGACTAGTTTTTTGTCCTACACATCCTCCTCTCTTTTCTCCATGTAAAAGCATGTATGAGCTTATATTCCACCACTATTTAGCTTGCCTAAGCCTTTTTTCCAATTCATGAGCTCCATGACAGATTTGGGATCAGCTTTTTACACCTATGGGGGATTTGTTTATTTTTGGTAAGCCTGCTTTATGCTAGATTCGAATTGCTCCTCATGCATTCGAATCCCTGATGTATGTTATTTATTCAGCAACCTATTTTATTATAGGGTTGGCTATTGTACACTGATTTAATACAGTTTAGTGTTCACCTCCAATTTTCAGTCTCTTTGTGAGTGATTTTGCATGATCAATTGTTAATTATTGTGAGTAAAATTAATCTATCACCTGGTTCAATTTCCACATGGTATCAAAGCCATTGTAGGTTGTTTCTCTCCTTCAAAAATTGTTTTGCAGGTTCGACATCAGTGACTGGGAGCCTTTTACTGACAGTTGGGACATATTTTCTAAGGTATGGATCAATCACAGAAAACTATCTTGACTCCTTTAAATTTATTTGAATGGAAAGAAGAGATGGAGATAATGTTGAGAGAGAAAGGCCTCTACATGGTGACTATGGAAACAGAAGCCGAGCCCAATGCAGCTGCAGAGAGGATAAAATGGCACAACAGGAGGGATGAGGCTTATGGCCTCCTGTGTCTGAGTATTTCCAGAGACCTCCTTTTCCATCTTGATGGATTGACATCACCAAATGAAGTATGGGAGAAGCTTGCTGATCCTTTTGGAAAGACAGATGAGATGAGGGGACATCAAATCGAAAATGAGCTGATTTCTTTGAGTCCAAATAGCTTTGAATCCCTGCAGCTATATTTATCCAAGTTCAAAGCACTAGTTTTGCAGCTAGAATAGTGTGGGATCGAAAAGAAAGATGATCAGCTCGTACTGGCCATCCTCTCAAAGCTAGGCCCTGACTATTCAGTGTTTGTTTCGACCTTCTATGCCACAAAACTGACAGCTCGAACCTGGAAGATGCCTAGCCTTGCAGATTTCATGGAATCTCTCACACAAGAACAGGACAAGCTGGTGATGATGGGCACCATCAAACCATCCAAATATCAAGCTTTTATTGCTGGAGATTCAAAGGTGGATTCAAAAGGCAAAAAGAAAGCTAAAAATCCACCTGAGCAAAAGAGAGACAAGAAACAGTCTTTGGAGGAGAGGATCCACAAGGTCCCAAGAAGAATTACTAGAAGAATAAGAACAAAGGTGAAATGAACAAGTGCACATACTGCAATAAGAGTAATCACTCTGAAAGCTCTTGTATGAAAAAGTGGATAGACATGCTGACCCAACTCCTGGAGAAGAATGGCATCTCCCTTCTAGAAATCTCAAAGAAGAGAGAAGGAGGATCAAGTTCAGATGATAGAGAGAGAGTTCATGCTCTAGTTGCTAGTACATCAAGCTCACCCAGTTTTATCATTGATTCTGGAGCTTCAAGACACATGGTTTTGACTAAGGATTCCTTCTCATCACCGGACATGTCGAAAGGACCATCTATTGTACTGGGAGATGACTCTCTCACTGAAAGTAAAGGCAAAGGAAGGATATATCTTGATCATGGACAGTTCAGCAATGTGCTGTATGTGCCTGGTCTCGCCTCCAACCTCCTGTCAGTGTACCAGATGACCCACACTGGGTCTCCTAAGAAGGTCATATTCTCCCCCGATGAAGTTGAGATCACATAGATCTCAACTAGTAGAGTCATTGCAAAAGGAGTTGTGAATCATGCTCAAAAGGTATACACGTTCTCACACTTCCTACCTTACTCAAACCCCTCTGCTCTTCTCATTTATGCTAATGAAGCCAGCAAGCTGTGGCATGAAATATTTGGCCACCTAAATTACAAGTATCTTTCTGATCTTAGTGAAAAATATATGGTCATCGGGTTTCCCAAGATAAAATTTTCCAAAGGAGTCTGCCAAGGTTGTATCCTAGGAAAACACCCAGAGCACAAATTTGAGAGAGCTAGTCATGAGAGAACCTCTGCACCCCTCGAGCTGATCCACAGTGATTTTTCTGGCCCATTCCCTCATATGTCCATGATTCAGGCCAAATATGCATTGAATTTCATTGATTACTTTTCCAGGTATTGCTGGGTTCACTTCCTGAAACACAAGTCTGAAGTTTTTGGCCTATTCAAAGTCTTTAAGGCTTTGGTTCAAAACCAGTCTGGAAGGAAACTCAAGGCCCTCAGATATGACAATGGTGGTGAGTATTTCAAGTCTTAGTTTATTAATTATTGTGTAGATGCAGGTATTTAGATGCAGCATTCTATCCCTTACACACCACAGCAAAATGGTGTTGCTGAGAGGAAGAACAGATCACTGAAGGAGATGGAAACATGCATGATGGAGGCCAAAAATTTTCCACCAAAGTACTGGGCCAAAGCTATCAACTGTGAAGCCTATATTCAGAATAGTGTGCCTCACAAACATCTTGATGGCATGACTCCCTTTGAAGCATGGAGTGGGCACAAGCCAGATGTGACCCATTTCAGGATTTTTGGCTCAAAGGCTTGGGATACAATTCCAACAAAGAAGAGGAAGGCTTTGCAGCCCCAAATCCAAGAGTTTCCTTTTGTTGGATAATCTAAAGATTCAAAAGGGTACAATTTGATAAATTTGAGCACAAACAAAGCCTTCATTGAAAGGTGTGTTCAGTTTGAAGAAGAACCCCTTGTAGCAGTGGAAGTTGGTGAAGCCTCTTCACCACCTGAACCTCAAGAAGTAAGTAAAGAGTTTGTTGAACATGCTGATTATGATTTTTCTGATGGATATGAGTTTATTGCAGACCCTAACAGCCCTACAAGGCCAAAATGGGCAGCTAAGACACTACATGCAGCAGGAGAGCTAGTTGGGGATCCCAATGACCCAAGGAGGACTAGATCTCAATTTGAGAGTGGTATGTGCATGAAGGATCCTATGTTTGCTGAAAAATGCTATTTGATGGTGGATTCTGATCCTCAAACATATGAAGAAGTATCAAGATATCCAATATGGCAAACAACCATGAAGGAGGAGTTCAGCTCACTCCAGAAGAGCAACACATGGGAGCTAGTGGATCTTCCTCCAGGAAGAAAGTTAGTCTAGTGTAAGTGCGTCTATAAGACCAAATTTGCTGCTGATGGTTCACCACTGAAGTACAAGGCCAGATTGGTAGCCAAGGGATACTCACAGGTTCATGGCATAGATTACAATGAGACCTTTGCCCCAGTGGCAAAGATGGATTCCATCAGGCTAGCTCTAGCAATTGCAACCTCAAAGAAATGGGAGGTACATCACATGGATGTAAAATGTTCCTTCCTGAATGGAGATATCACTGAATAGATATATATGCAGCAGCCTCAAGGAATCTCACAAGCTGAGATTGCTTCCTTAAAAGGAGCTATGAACCAAGCCTTCTCCATGACAGATTTGGGGCTCTTAAGTCAATTTTTGGGGCTTGAGATTGCTCAAACCAAAGCTGGAATCAAGGTGCACCAGTCCAAATATGCCTTGGACTTGTTGAAAAAATTCAAAATGAAGTATTGCAAATCAATCAAAACTCCTTTCCTTTCAGGAGTGAAGTTGGAAGAAGCTGATTCTTCACCTATGGTAAACAATACACTGTATAGGAAATTGATTGGATGTTTGTTGTATCTGACACATACTAGACCTGATATTTGTTATGCAGTAAGTGTGGCTTCTATATTCATGGATCAACCTCAAGAGATCCATTGGAAAGCAGCCAAAAGGATGCTTAACTTTGTTCAGGGAACAAGGACACATGGGATCTTCTATAAAGCAAAATCTGATCTTGATTTGATTGGATTTACTGACAGTGATTGGGCAGGTGATAGCACAGATAGAAAGTCCACTTCAGGATATGTGGTCATGCTTGCAGAAGGGCCAATCAGCTGGTCAAGCAATAAACAAAGTGCCATTGCACTCTCATCTACAGAAGCAGCGTACAGAGGAGTTGTTAATGCAGCAACTCAATGTTTATGGTTGCAGGGTTTACTTGGAAAGTGTGGCTTCAAACTAGAGTACTCAAATACCATCTACTGTGATAACCAGAGTACCATTCAAATCTGTAAGGATCAGGTTTAGAAGCAGAGAACCAGACACATTGAGATCCATATGCACTACATCAGAGAACTTGTGCATGATGGCACCATTCACCTGCTCTTCTGCTCATCTTCAGAACCAGTAGCTCATATCTTCACCAAATCATTTTGTGAGAAGACCTTCAGCAATATCAAATAATTGCTGGGGATTTCTGATCATGCTATGCAAGCATGAGTGAAGAAAATATTCTACAATTTTGTTTTACAGTCCATGTTTAAGGGAGGATTTTCCCAAGTTGGTTTTGCCTCTTTCCTTGTTTAAATGGACATGCAGTATGTAAAGGGTGACTAAGACTTGTTGCTAGGCCCTATAATTTTTTGATATATTACTCATAAGTTAGGCTTAAGGGGAGGTGTTAGAATAATCAACCCATAGTTTACCCACTTAGACATTAATTCCATTATTTTTGTCTTATTTGCCTAGTTCATGTGTCCCACCTTGTGCAAGTTGTCATTTTCCTATCTATAAAGGTCAAACTAGCCTTATTTGACTCATATAGCACATGGGAGAGCTAAAGGAATCAATTCTACTTTATTCCTGGCCTCCTAGGTGCCCTTCTGCTTTTTATGCTTTATTGCCTGCTTTTTCAGTGTTTTAAGGAAAAAGGAAAAGCTAGACTAGGTGAGGTTGACTAGTTTTTTGTCCTACACATCCTCCTCTCTTTTCTCCATGCAAACACATGTATGAGCTGCCATTCCACCACTCTTTAGCTTGCCTAAGACTTTTTTCCAATTCGTGAGCTCCATGACAGATTTGGGATCAGCTTTTTACACCTATGGGGGATTTGCTTATTTTTGGTAAGCCTGCTTTATGCTAGATTCGAATTGCTCCTCATGCATTCGAATCCCTGATGTATGTTATTTATTCAGAAACCTATGTTATTACAGGGTTGGCTATTGTACATTGATTTAATACAGTTTAGTGTTCAGCTCCAATTTTCAGTCTCTTTGTGAGTGATTTTGCATGATCAATTGTTAATTGTTGTGAGTAAAATTAATCTATCACCTGCTTCAATTTCCATGGTATTCACTATGCTGTAGATTCTGAGCTAGAGTTGCTTGGTTATACAGATTCAGATTGGGCAGGGGATTCCATAGATTAGAAGTCCACTTATGGGTATGTCTTTATGTTTGGTGGTGGCCCCATTTTCTTTTCTAGAAAAAAGAAGTCTGCCATTTCATTGTCTTTAGTAGAGGCTAAGTATAGGGGAGCAGTGAATGCTTGCATCCAATTTGTTTGGTTGCATGAAATTCTTTCATATTTTGAGATTTGTAGTACTTTGTCTACAGTAATATTTTGTGAAAGTCAAAGTGCTATTAATATCTCCACATATCCAGTTACCAAGAAAAGGACCAAACATATTGAGATATGCATGCAATACATCAAGGAGTTGGTGTATGACATGACCATTATTCTGCAATATTGCCCTATAGAAGAGCAGATTGCACATATCATCACCAAGAGCTTTGCAGAGAAAAATTTCACTTACCTCCATTAACTATTGGGGGTGGGTTCATCAGGGTGATCATTTTACTTCTTTAGTGTTCAGCTTCAGGACGGGGAGTTCCCACTGGTTTTCCCCTCTTTCCTCACTTATCTTTTATTTTTTTAGCATTTTTAGAGTTACTTTTTTGTACAGGGTGTCCTATGGCCTTTGTTGCTGGGGCCCTAGCATTTCATGCATTTCCTTTTTACTCCTCCTGAGTATAGCTTAAGGGGGGGTTTTGGAGTCATTTACCCAACATGCACACTTGTTTGGTCAATATTGGCCTAATTACCCACTATCCTAAGTTTAATTGACTTAATTAACATCATATGAGCACACTATGACATCAACATGAGAAAACCCATGCTTTCATTTAATCAAGGAGGCCAACTAAGCCTTCTTCTTTAATCAGGGAGGCTAATTGGGATTCCTCCTTCAATCAGGGAGAAATTTCAAGGTGAACTAAGTGTCATAAGTGAACCTAATAGATAACTAATTGTTGTTTCACCTAAAAATCAGTTAAGCTGAGTTGTAAAGGTGCCTCCATTATGCAATTTTCTATTTTGGGCTGATTGGGATGAACTAGAGTGAATGAATGCGCTCCCAACCACTTCTGATGACTAGTATCATTTCAGTTAATTTTATCAAAGATAATTGGAGTTAGTGATGTGCTACCAGCTACTATTTGGCATGCATTAACATGTGTCTAACTTACTTACAATTAGACTCACTCATCTATTGCACTCCGATTCAGTTAGGACTCAATGTGAGACAGTCATGGTTAGTTTACTGGTTAACTAAGTATTTCTAGTGTTGGCTAATAGTTAGTTAAGCTACACACATCCATGCAATTTGAATGACCTCCTTGAGAATTCGAATTGGCTTGGGATTCATGCATTCTGCATGGCATTCTATTGTATTATTTATTCTTTCATTGATTATATAGAGCTGCAACCTCCTATTGCAGTACCATTACATCATTTCATGTGTAATTTGTCATTGAATCACTTGTGAGCTTATACTTTCTCCCAATATTGCTATGGCAGAATTAATAAGTTTCCCACAGGGTAATATTATTCCTTGACAACATCTATGAAAGAGGCTCAAGTCGGATTTGTCTCAAACATTCCAAACTCGTCTGATGATTTTTTATCCCAATAAGTACCCTACCAATTTTGGACATCGGGGACTGCCTTAAGGAGAGAAAAGGTGATCTTTTCCCCATCGAATAAATTGTGGAAAAATAAATACCCTTTAGAACATTCAACTAATTATCTAGGGAATCTGCATCAATCTCTCCTTCAAATAAAGGAATATCAAAGTTAACTTGTACCTTGAAGGGAGTTGCATCCCTGAATCAACTACTCATTTAAGATGCACTTGCCACTGCCAGCATTCGTAGAAGGATTTGGGAGAAACTATCCATTGTCTTTTTTCTCTCTCTTTTCTTCCACAATGGGATTTGTTTGGGATAGCAAGAGTGATCCAGTGAAACTAGTTTGAGACCAAACTCTCTATACCTGGACCTCGTCGGGGACATGTGCTGAGAAACAATCAAAGAGAAGATTTCTCTAATATCATTGGTCTAGATTTATATGTGAACAAAATGAAAGAATAGATACAAAACCATAACCATAGACATTTTTCAAAGATAAAAGAGATACAGTAAACACATATTCTATTAAATGATGGAAATATAATAGACTGTAATACAATAGCTAGAAGGGTGGTAGCTATCTCTGAGAAGAGATGTGACTTCTATGCTAATATCTGCAAAGATGAATACAAAATGAGGCCAAAGTGGCCTACTTATAATAAGGAGGAGGGAGAGAACCCAAAAATTCCATAACATAACCCTAGAATATGAACCGTCATAAAGTTTGCAACCCCAAGGTGGTAAGTTGAACAATCAACTTCTCAGGGTCATAACATTTGCATACGATCTCCAATATGGGTGCTTGATAGCTGGTTGGAAATATATATCCAGGGAATACAATGATGATCACAAATCCTTAGGGTAATATGGAGGAATATTTCCCAAAAAACGTCGTTTATGGCCTTAAAACAACCCTAGAAGTTTGGGACCCAAAAAACTGTAGAAAAATAACTAGGAAACTGCCACAATGGACAATTTTTTTGAGCTAGTGGAATAGGTTGGTGGCCACCAGTTTCCATCCAGATCAATCCTCCCTCCTTAGGAATATATGGTCTCCATTGCGTTGAATCCTGTATCATATCTTAAACTATATGTTAATTTTATCTTTTGGTGTGACATTTGCTAAAGTGAAGAGGTTGCTTTTCTTTGGCATCCCGAGAGGGTTGTAATTGATGTATGGATGATTTTTTTGTAGGTGCACCTTGAACACATGGCCCTAATTCATAGAGGTACTCAGATGGATGAAGAAACCATGAATATGTTTTATTATTGTGTATGATGAGCATAGGTACCCTATGTTGAGGGCGTGGAGGTGATCTAATCTTCTCCTTTAGACACAATTGTGAAGAGGAATAATTCCTTGATGTGAGAGCTTATCTTCCTACCTTGTTAGATTGTGTTAGGTGCAACTATCTCTGGTATCTGATATATTTTTCCTCCCAAAGTAACAATGACACTACGAGTTCGTGACTCATATACAACATGAAACTGCCACATATATGTTTGTCCTAAAATAACATCACAGACTTCAAGTGGGGCCACATCACATAGTACCTCATCTTTGAAAGGCTTGATGTCATATGGTAGGAGGAATTCTTGAGTAATGCAGATACCTTAACTGGGATTAAGTTACATATTTTAAGAAAATTCCTTAAAATATCCAAAAACAACCAAACATTTTTTCGACAGGGGTCGTCAGACGCATCGCTGATAGGAACACCTCTCCTCCACATGCACATGCAAATAATATAACATAAACCCAACATTATCCCACTTGTTTTCTTATTTGCATAACAATAAGTCATGTACTCATAAATTCATAGGTTTGATGAATCAATGCCCATAGATTCTCTACACCAAGATAACTTCTTTGTACTGACAAAATTTATTAATGAGTTTGCAACAATGTTAAAGGTGTCAACCTTTTCCAGCAACACCTTCTTGTCTTCAACCATATCTATCACAAATTGATATTGCACATCAATATGATTTGTCTTAGCATGATAAATAGGGTTCTTTTCTAGGAATATTACATTTTTTCTATGATAATCTAACCTTATATCTTTATGTACAAACCCAATACCTAAAATCTTTGTAAGCATACAACTTCTTTGCTTGCATGAGTGGTAATCATGTATTTAGCTTCTGTAATTGAGAGTGAAACTACAACTTGTCTCTTGTTCATCCAACCAACAGCTCCTCCAAATAGGTTAAACACATACCCACTTATAGATATTTTTCGATCAAGATCTCCATCCCTGTCCCCATCAAAAAATCCATGTACATTTATTACTCTATCTGGTCTAGGTATTCCTTGGTAGCATATTGCATAATATTTGGCACCATGCAAATATTTGAATACCTTGTTTACAATTGTCTAATGATCCTTTCCTGGTTTCAACGTATATCTTGTCAAAAAAACCACTACATGAGTAATGTCTAGTTTGATACATACCATTGAATACATCAAACTACCAACTACACTGGCATATGGAACTTGTGACATGTCTTGTTCTTCTTGTTGTGTCTTGGGACACTACTCCATAGATAACTTTACACCTATAGGAATAGAAACCTTGATCGACTTACTTCCCTACATGTCAAATATCTGTAGTACCATCTCAACATATTTTCTTTGATTGAAACATATCATCTTGTTTGTGCGATATCTTCTTATCTCCATTCCTAGAATGAAGTTTGCAGCACCGAGATCTTTCATATCAAATTTGGAGGACAACTAAGAGTTCACTTCTTTTATAACATATTTATTGTTTCCAATCAACAACATGTCATAAACATATAGTACTATGTTAATGAAGTGATCACCAACCTATTTGGAGAATAAACAGTGATCAACTTTGCTTCTCACAAACTCCAATCCAAGTATGTATGTGTCAAACTTTTGGTACCACACCATTGGAGATTGATTTAGACCATAAAGGGAATTATTTAGTTTACATACCAACTATTTCTATCCTTTTACTATGAACCCTTTTGGTTATTTCATGTATATTTCTTCTTACATATCCCAATGCAAGAACATTGTCTTCACATCCATCTTCTCTACTTCGAGATCAAAGGAAACATCAATAGAAAGAATAAATCTAATGGAAGTTAATTTTTCATCTAGAGAAAATATTTCACCAAAATCAATTCCCTCCACCTGAGAATATCCCTTTCCTACCAAGTGGGCTTTGTGCTTCTCCACTTTACCTTTTGCATGCAAATTCTTTTTAAAAAACCATTTTGTCCCAACAAATTTTCTTCCAGATGGTAACTGGACTAGATTCTAAGCTTCATTTTTGTCCAAGGAATCCATTTGTTCAACCATGTCCTTCTTCTAGAGATCACTATCATATGAATCAACATCTTCCTTCACATTTCTAGGATCATCATCAGTAATAGACAAATCAAAATGAGAGAAAAAATTAGGAGGGGAATACCTTTCTAGTTTCCTTCTTTCTCTAGATGATCTCCTCAAAACCGAGGTATGAGGATCATCTTCTTATTATTCATCTTCTTCTGTAGAGTCAAATTCCTAACCTTCTAAATCAAACTCTATTTTCTCTAGTTCCTTTTCCATTGGATTCACTTCCTATCTGGGTACTTCTTTGACCTCTCTAAACACAACATCTCAACTATAAGCAATATTCTTAGTTATAGGATCCCAAATCCTATAATCTTTCATAAAATATTTATATCCAATAAAGATACACTTCTCGACTTTATTATCCAACTTGCTCCTTTTCTCCTTTGGAGCCTGTACATAGGCATCACAACCAAAAGCTTTCAGGTGCTTAATAGAGGGTTTCTTACCAATCCATACTTATTGTGTATTTTTATCAATCAATGTTGATGTGGGTGATTGATTTACCAATTCACATGTTGTCTCCACTACTTCTGCCCATAATTATTGTCTTATCGTGACACCATTTAGCATGCTCCTTGCCTTTTCCATCAATGTCCTATTTATCCTTTCAGCAACTCCATTGTGTTGAGGTGTGTATGGATTAGTATTCTTCCTCACTATAACCCACTTCTTATAGAATTCCTCGAATTCATTCCTACATAACCCTCCACCATTATCTGTCCTCAACACCTTTATTTTCTTTTCTGTTTGATTTTCTACAAGAGCTTTAAATTCTTTAAACTTAACAAATACTTCATATTTCTTTCGAAGGAAATATATCCATGTGTTCCTTGAGAAATAATCTATAAATTAAACATAATACACATATTTTCCTAATGATGGAATAGGAACAGGTCGAAACACATCACTATGGTGTTAATTCTAGAATTCCCTTTGCTATTATAGCACCAGATGCAAATCTTACTTGATTTTGTTTTCCATATATGCAATTTTCACAAAAATCAAACTCCAGAGTGTAATCAATCATACCTTCAACCATACCTTTACCTTGTAAATCTTGAAGTCTCTTTTCCTCAGCATGCCCCAATATTTGATTCCATAACATTGTCTTTCCCCCTGATGTAGTCAGGGTTCTCTCATCTTTACCTCCTTCCTCAAGCACAACATAAAGTTTACATTGATCAATGATGTTTATTTCCAATAGTTTGTACAAAGTTCCATACCAAAATCACCTCATCAATACCATTGATCCTAGAACCATTTTGCGACCACCATATCCACACAGTCTTTACACCTACAACATCCATCTTTCCAACCTGGATACCAAGTTTCTTGCTAGATTCAAAATCTGTAGCACTCCAAGTAGAGTTCTAATCCTTCCATCCTTCCATTTTAGCTTAAATCTACCACGTCCAATGATACTAGCCGATAAATCATCTCCCAAGTACATATCTCCTCCATTTTATTTTTCACATTCACAGAACCACTCCCTATGAGGAGTCATATGACATGACGCACCTGAGTCAATTAGTCATACATCACTTTCTGAATGATTACCCATGGAATCTAGATACACATCCCCTCCTTCTTTTGATGAGTCATTTTCCTCTGTGTAAGGGGTATCCTTAGATCCCTTTGCTTTCTCAACATTCTTAGATATGAAATCCTTTTTATAGCTCCCACCATTACCACATTTCCATCACTTCCTTATTCCTTTTCCTGGGGATTTCGATCCACCCTTAGATTTAGATCTCCTCCCAGATCCTTTATTTTTCATTTCTCTCCTAGGGCCAACCTCTCATAGAAAAGGAATCCATGCTATGATTATCCATGGTTTTCTACCTCATCTCTTCTAATAGTAGAGATGACACTATTTCATGAAATTTTAAGGTCTCTTGGCTAGCACTACCTATTGCAACAATTAGGTTGTCCTAGGAATCTAGAAAAGAACACAATAATGTAATATATTTATGTTATTCAACCATTTTAATACCAACAGAGATTATCTAACTTACCATAGTATTGTAGGCATTCAGATGCTTTGTTATTGTGTCATTTTCATCCATTCTAAGGTGAAACAACTTGTTCACTAGTGATTTTGATTAATACAAACTCCTTATTTTTCCCCAAAGATTTACCGCACTATCTTCATTAGATATGTTCAACAACATAGAGTATGATAAGCACATTCATGTTGTACTCCTCATCCTTATTTCTAATTTATCCCAATCAGCTTGTGACATTACTGCGAGTTTAGTACCTGGATCCACAACAACCCATTGTTCTCGATTTACAAGAAGATCCTCCATTTTGAGCTTCCATAGATAAAAATTATGTCCATTAAATTTATCGATCTCAATTCTCAAACTCCTCACCATTATCTTTCAATGCAAAAATAAACACTACAAATCTCCCACTGAACCAAGGTTTATCAAAGACCCAAAATCTATCAACCACGTCGAACCCTCATCAACAAGGGTGTCCCCCTAATGCTAATAATCGATCTCTAATACCACATTTAACTTTCAAACCCGTGCATAGAATCAAATCATACAAATTCTTTCAAGCAAAATAGAGATTATACCATAGAATTCACACACAAACATAGAAATTTACCATGGAAACCCTTAATAGGGAAAACCAACAAACCTTTTAGCCTCACCTCATATTTTCTCATTATCATTATGAATCCTCACAATATAAAATATAGGCATTCAATAGAATCCAATACCCTAATTAGTTAACCCATATTAGAAAATAGACTCCAATCCTTTAACTGAGATTAAGTTACATATTTTTAGAAAGTCCCCAAAATAGCGAAAAACAACCAAAACATTTTCCAATAGGGATCGTCATACAGAACGCTGACAGGCGCACCTCTCCTCCAAATGCACATACAAAGAATATAGCATATACCAAAAAAATCCCCCTAGGATTGACAAGCCTAGTCTGGATAACTAACCCTTTTAGGCCAAACAAACCTAGCCATATATACCCTACCCTAGGATGAGCTACCGCACCACTACAACAACAAACCTACTATGTCTTCATCACTCCCTCTTTCAAGGGATGTCCTTTTCGATTACACCAAGATTGTTTCAAAATAATTCAAGGTTTACACAAGACAGAGGATTAGTCAACACATATGCAACTTGTTCCTTTTTAGAAAAATACTTGAGCTTTACAACTCCCTTTTGTACCATATCCTAGATGTAATGATATATAACTTCAATATGTTTTGACTTATCATGAAACACCATATTTTATTTCATCTTAATACAACTTTGATTATTGCAATGGATATTAGTCACATTTATATCTGCATCAAATAATTATTCCAACATCTTGTGAAGCCATACTTCTTCACTATAGGATGAACATGATGCAATGTATTTATCCTCGACTATTCTAAGTTCAATACTAAACTTCTTTCTACTGAACCATTAAATCATGCCTAATCCCAAGCTAAAACAACATCCTAAAGTTCCATTTTTGTCTTCTTCACTTTGTGCCCAATCTGAATCTTTAAATTCGTGTTGTTTGATCTCACCGTCTGAGGCATATCTGAGACCATATTATAGCATTCCCTTCAGGTACCTCATCACATGTTTTGTTGCCACTAGGTGAACATGTCTGGGTTCCACCATATACTAACTTAGAGTGTTTACAACAAATTATATATCCGACCTCGTATTGGTCAAATACATTAGTGAACCAATAATCTATTTGTATTAGGTAACACTCAATATCTATGAAGAATCATCATTAAAAATATTCAAATTTGTTGTCATCAAAGTAGTAATATCCTTACAATATTTCATCCCAAATATATTTAGGGTCTCAACTGCATATTTTCTTTGGTTTAGGAAAATCTCATATGGATACTACCATAATTCAAGACCTATAAAATAGTCCTTTATTCCAAGGTCATTCATCTGAAATTCTACAGCGAGCTTCTTCTTGCATTCGTTGATTGGATTATCCACGTCTTTTAAAAATACATCATCCACATACATTAGTAATATCATAAGTCCAACATCCTCAAGCTTATAGTAGAGGTTTAAATCTTCTTTACTCTTGGTAAATCCCAAACTCATTAGAAATCAATATATTCTTCCATACCATTCTTTGGGTGCTTGCTTCAACCCATATAACACCTTCTTTAGTCTGCATACTTGAGTCTTCTGATCATATGTCTCAAATCCTCACGTTTGTTCAATGTATACTTCTTGTTCTTCTATCATTCCATTAAGGAAGTTTCTCTTTACATCCATTTGATGTAACTTCCACCTCATCTTGGATGCCAAGGAAAGGATGGATCGGATTGAGGTGAACCTTGCTAAAGGTGCAAAAGTCTCCTCATTATTGATTCCTTCCTTCTGAGAGAATACACGAGACACAAATAATTCCTTGTACTTATCTATACTATTGTTTGTTGAATTCTTTGTTTTGTAGATCCATTTTGAGGATACTACTGATTTGTTCTTCGATCTTGGTACTACTTCCCATACATTGTTCTTTATAATGGAATGGTATTCCTCGATCATGGAATCTACCCATTCCTTCTATTTTGTTTCTTCTTCAAAACATGTAGGTTCTTTGTCAAGGAGATTACACATCAAGGCCACATAACTGGAGTATGGCTTTGGATTCTTTCTTTCTCTTATGATTCCTTCTGGATCACCATGTACTTTTTCTTCTTCAATTAATTCTCATTCCCAAGCATCCCTTTTTTTTTGTGAGATCATTTCACTAGGAAACACTTAAGGTTTTTGAGGTTTTTTATGTCATGATCCTAAGGTATATTTTCTTCTTCCTCATTTATGGCTAGTTTAGAACCTTCTGCAGCTCTAGGTGTCTCATGCTCCTCTTTGACTTCCTTTCCTTTCCTTGATTTTCTAAAATTTGCATCTTTGTTAAGTGTGACATATGTTCTTAGTTCAATTTAAAGGTATCTTGGGATAAAGGTTTGGTAATCCTTTTATTGCTCACTATATCCTACAAACAATCCCTTCTTTCCTAAAGGGTCCAACTTTGATCTCTTCTCCTTGGGAATGTGAAAATGTATACAAGACAAACAAATATTGGAAGGTGACTAACTTCGGTATTTTCTCTGATAAACACCTCTTCTGGAATCTTATTAGGGCACCATGGGAGATTCGATTTTGTACATATATTATTGTTCTAGCTTCTTCTTCCCATAAGTACATAGGTATATCTTGATCATGGATCATAGATTTTACAGCCTCCATGAGAGATCTATTATTCCTTTCAACCACACCATTTTTTTTATTATTATAGGGGATGGTGAGCTCCCTCTTAATCCTAGATTCTTTGTGGTACTCATTGAATTCATATGATGTGAAATATCCTCCATTATCTGATCTTAAGTTCTTGATCTTCTTTTCAGAGAGGTTTTCTACAAGATCCTTAAACTCCTTGAACTTCTCAAACACTTCATCCTTCTTCTTCAAGAAATAGATCCAAATTTTGCAGGAATAGTCATCGATGAAGGAAGAGTAGTAATTATACCTGCTTTATGAATTGGCTTGCATTGGTCCGCATACATATGAGTGAACAATGTCTAGAATCCCTTTTTATTTACTGTCACTACTTGGATAAGGCTTCTTAGTATTCTTTACTTGTGCACATCCTTTGCACACTCCTTCATGGTTTACCTGGATCTCTGGAAAACCTATCACCACCTTTCTCACAATTGGAAATGCTTTGTAATGTATATGAGCAAGTATTATGTGCCACAATTCACATGGGATTATGGTGCTAGTCATCAAGGATGAATCTTCATGCCCATTTAATTTGTAGAGTCCTCCTTATTCAACTCCAATCACTACTACATCATCTATGGTTTTTCCTTTTGTCCACATCAGGACTTCACCATCTACAAAATAAACTTTGAAACCTTTCTTATTTAAGGCTAAGAAAGAAAGAAGATTCTTCTTAGTCCTGGGACATACATGGAATCCTTCATCTTCATGGAATTTCTAGAGTCTAACTTATAAGAGGCTTCTCCCATCCCTTTGATAATCATCTCCAAGCATTAATTTTTGTGGGGATTCCTTCTTTATAAGACAAGACAATGAATCCTTGTAACCTATCACGTGCTTGGAGGCACCACTATCTATCAGTGTATTTGTAACTTTGAAATGTATTCACTTGTATATTTCATATATTGTATTTGATTAGTCCCCGATGTTCCTATTGGGAGAATTAGTAATGTAAACAAGTCATGTAAATTCATAGAGGTTAACCCTCCTAGTTGATCAGGGGTCAAAGTCCCCACAGTTTCAAGGTGCTAGGGTTATTACATTATCCTAGAGAAGTTGGCCCTGGTAAGTTATTGTCAAGTAGGAACTAGTATAAATAGATAGTGAAGCTCTTTATTTATCACACAGTCACTCACACTCAGTTGTAGTGCATGAGTGAGAGAAAAGAAGCTGGGATACGAGAGAGAACAACTATTAGAGATCATCTTATTGTCTTTGGGTTTTACTGCTGCCATTGGTGCTTATTCTATCTCTGAGGAAGTTGCGGGGTTTTCTCCTTTATGGTTTCCCTGAGGAAAATCTTTGTGTCCATTGTCTCTTGTCATTGATTGTTGTGCATGTTATTTTCTCAGATAAGATCCTAAGATAATATTGTCTAATTGATAAAAATGTAGCATAGTATCAGAGCTAACCTAAGAATAAGACACTTTGCAGCTACAGAAGCTAGGGATTCTTACTTTTTGGGTCTCTCTCCATAATCCATCAACAAAAGTAGGCTAGGTTGAACCTCCATTGAAGGGTGCATCTTTTTGTCAAAACAAAATCTGATTCTGAGGACTTTCAGTTTTTGATCTACCACTACATCAAGAAATTAGGGATTTTTACTGAAGAGGAATTTTTGAGTGAGCCTGGGATAGGATTGCTCTCCTCCTCAAAATCAAGGTTTTTTGGTTGGGTAGAACTGTGGGAAAGTCAAACCCTAATTTTCTCTAGAACCAAAAAACCAGCACTGCAGAAGATCATCTCCATATCTAGTTTTCATCTTCTCAAATTGGTAAGATCTAAATATTTTGTATTTCCATTTGAGGTTCTCTGTTAAGATGTCTCATCACACCAAGCTTGATGAAAAGATTCAGGGAGCCGACAACTTCTGAGCATGGAAGTATAGGATCTCCCTAGTTCTTGAATAAAATGAATTGTACTCCTACATTAGTGGAGAGGTTCTAGTTCCAGACAGAGATGAGGCTAAGGCCTCACACAAAATAAAATTGGTCATGCCTAAGAGGATTATTGTTGATTCAATCAAGGATCACCTTATACCATAGGTGTCCTCCCTAAAGACACCTAAAGAAATGTTTGATGCCTTGACCAAGCCATTTGAAGGGAAGAACATTAATCAGAAGATGACTTTGAGAAACCTATTAAAGAATGTAAATATCTAGAATGAAGAGACCATACAGTCATACTTCACAAGGGTCTCTCAAATCAAGGAACAACTTGAAGCACTGGATGAATAAGTAGAGAATGCAAAAATTGTGATGACCACCTTGAATGGTCTCCCTAGGTCATGGGATTCTTTCATCTAAGAAATCTATGGCAAAAAGAAGCTAATCAAGTTTAGTAGGTTGTGGGAAGAATGATCACAAGAATAAACTCGAATAGTAGCTCAAGAAGAAAAGATGGTAAATGAAGATCAAGATCTCACAATACACTCCAAGAAAACTAGAAGGGACAATCATCATCACCAAGGTAAGCATTCTCACCAGAAAGATAACTCTGGAAGATCAAGCAAGGATCTATCCAAACTCAAATGTTATACATGTGATGAAAGAGGAAACTTTGCTAGCAATTTTCCTATGAATAAGAATGGTTCTCAAAAGAAGAAGAAATACAAAATAAGACATCATGCTCACACTATAGAGGATGATGATCCTCCCAGGAAGAGAGTCAAACAAGAAAGTGAAGAATCTTCAAATGATGAAGAGTATGTTCTGATCTCTACTCTCACAGGAATTGTCACACATGGAAGCAAAGATTGGATTATTGAAACTGGGGCTTCCAAGCACATGAAGGGATTCAAGGAATATTTTGTGAAACTATCTGAACATAATTCACCCCACAAGGTAAAACTTGGGGATGACTACCAATATCCCATAAAAGGTAGTGGTGAATCCTCCTACAAGCTAGACTCTGGAAAGTCTATGAAGATGAAGGATGTATTGTTTGTACCAAGACTAAAGAAGAATCTCCTCTCCATATCTGCATTGGATGCAAAAGGCACAAGGGTTGCATTTGTAGATGCCCATGTCCTTATGTGGCCAAAGGGAAAGAATATAGATGATGCAGTAGTGATTGGGGAGCAAGAGGGAGGACTATACAAACTGAAGGGCCAACAAGAACAAGCTTTGTTCCATGACACAATAGATCCAAATGAACTTTGGCATAGAAGGCTTGCACTTGTTCACTATAGGTCACTACCACTCGCAAGCAAAGTTGTTGAAGGACTTCTAGAAATGTAGGAAAAACATGAAGGCATTTGCAAAGGATGTGCAAAACAAATAAGACATTTCCAAGTAGAAAACACAAGGCGAAAGGAATCTTGGAAATCATTCACTCTGATGTTTGTAGTCCGATGTCATCCAGCTCATTAAGCGAGTATGTATACTATGTTGCTTTCATTGATGATTTTTCTAGGAAGACATGGATATACTTCATGAAAAACAAGGACGAAGTATTCAGCAAGTTCAAAGAGTTCAAGGCCTTGATCAAGAATCACACAGAAAATAAAATCAAGACCTTTCGATCAGACAATGGCAGATAATTCACATCAAATGAATTCAAAGTATTATGCAGAGATTCAAGGATTAAGAGGGAGTTAACCACTCCATATAATCCACAACAAAATGGGGTTGCAGAAAGGAAGAATAGCACAATTATGGAAGTTGCAAGGGAAAGGCTTCATGGTCAAGATCTTCCCATGCATATATGGGCAGAAGCTACTAGAACAATTGTGTATGTAAAGAACCGTACTCCACATAAAGTGGTTGAGAACAAGACACCTGAAGAAGTATTCTCCAGCAATAAAACTAAAAGTCAATCACCTTAGAATATTTGGATGTCTAGTGTACATACACATTCCAAAAGAAAAGAGGACAAAGTTAGACCATTCAGGGAAGAAGGGTATATTTGTCGGATATAGTGAAAGCTTGAATTCTTACAGAATATACTTCCCAGGATTCATGAATATTGACATCAGTACCGGCATAACATTTGATGAAGATTTAGCCTACAACAAATCCAAAAAGAGACCTACTGAAGATCTTGAACAAACAAAAGTACGCAAGATTCAAGATACAACTATGAATGATGCAAATCAAGAACAAGATTGAGAAATAGAAGAACCCCAGGAACCTATAGATCTACCCCAAGAGAAGAACCCTCACAAGAGGAAACCTGCATGGGTATGAGAGGCTATCCAAGGTGCATAAAGATATGGGGCTCCAGAAGAAATACACAAAGAAAACAAAATACCTAGGTCCTACTTCGGATATGTATCCCTATTTTGTGGCTTCATTGATAAAGAACCTTCCAACTATGAAGAAGTGGAAGAGAAGAAAGAATGGAAGGATTGTATGATCTAGGAGTACCAGTTGATCATGAAGAATGATGTCTGGGATGTTGTCCCAAGATCACAGGGGAAGTCCATCGTGACTTCCAAGTGGATATATAAGATCAAGCATGCTGCAGATGGTAGCATAGAGAAATATAAGGCATGATTTGTGTCTCATGGATTCTCCCAGAAAGAAGGGATAGATTATGAAGAGAATTTTGCACCTATAGCCAGATACACTTCCATCAGATCAGTACTCGCTCTCACTATAGTAATGAAATGGAAGATGTACTAGATGGATGTCAAGACTTCTTTCTTGAATGGCGCAGTGGAAAAGTGTATGTGCAACAACCACTTAGTTTTAAGACACATGGCAGGTAGACTCATGTGTGTAAATTGAAGAAATCCCTGTATGGTTTGAAACAAGAACCTAGGACATGGTATGACAGAATTGATGGATTCCTATCCAGTTTGGGCTTTACCAAGAGTAAAGTAGATTCCAACCTTTACTACAAGGAAGGGAACCCAGTGATACTTCTACTGTATGTAGATGCCATGTTTGTAATAGGTGTAGATGGGTTGATTGCTGATACAAAGAAGAAGCTTGCTGCCGAGTTCAAGATGAAGGACTTGGGTATGATGCACTACTTTCTAAGCATGGAGGTGTGGTAGAATGTGGATGGAATCTTGGTAGGAAAAGGAAAGTATGTAGTCACAGATATTGAAGAGGTTTGGGATGATGGACTGGAAGGCCATGACCACACCTATGGCATTGAACCTGAAGCTATCTAGTGATGCTTCATCAAAGTCGAATGATGCTACGATGTACCGTCGAATGATTAGGTCCTTGATGTACCTAATGAATACGAGACCAGATATTTTATTTATTGTGAACACATTGAGCCAGTTCCTAATAGATCCTAAGCATGTTCATTTGATTACTGCAAAGCTTATTCTGAGGTACCTAAAGGGTACATGTTATTATGGGCTCAAGTATGAGGTGAATCAGAAGATTAACTTGGAGGGTTATGTTGATTCATATTGGGAAGGACATTCTATTGATAGGAAGAGCACTTCTGGGTGTTGCTTCAATATGGGATCGATTATGATATTTTGATTTAGCAAGAAGCAATCTTGTGTGGCACTGAGTGCATCCGAAGTAGAGTATGTCGCAGCTTGCTCAGCTAGTTGTGAGGTGGTGTGGCTAAGAAAGATACTATCTGATTTGTTTAATCTCTAGTTGGATGCTACTTGTATATAATGTGACAACCAGAGCTGTGTGAAGTTGTCAGAGAATCTGGTGTTCCATGACAAGTCAAAGAATATTGAGATCAAATATCACTATATTAGGGTGTTGCAGCCGCAACATTTTCCCAAAATTCAAAAAAAATTCGGGACCCTCCTCTTTCTTATTTTGGTTTGACTATTGATTTGGTTTGATGATTCTCTAGAAATATTGTTCCTAATGCCAGAAATGTTTCATTAAATGTTTCAATTTACCTTTCCATCGAATGCATTGTTGAGTATTTGAGTCGGAAGTTTAGTCATTTGCGCTTCCGTCATTGCAGAAGAATGATAAGCAACTAGCTCTGATTTTTTTTTCTCCGATGAACTCTGTCTCAATCGGATGTCATCTGGTTTTCCAATGGGACGTATTGTATCTAAGTATTCTGCAGTGGCGGATGGCACATCACCTCATTTTTTCCGATTCCGTGGATTTATTTCACCGATCCTTGAAGTTTAAGTTTCCGTCGTTGTGGCTTTGAAGAAGGTTGTCTGCCCAGTGGTTTGATTTTGTTTCCCACAGACCCGATGTTTTTGTTCAATTTTTGTCTCTGATTTTGCCGAGTTGCGAAATTGAATGTATTTTACGTTTCCACTGTTGTGGCTCCTTATCCTCCTATCGCTCCGACGTTTAGTCTTGCGAGCTCCAATGCGTCATTGGCTTCTCTCGGGTGTCTTGGCAGTTCTCCTAGTTGTTTTACCACCCGATTTTGTGGGAGGAGATGTTCTTGTGACCTCTGATCCTTGTGTTTTTGCCGTCCGATGTTTCACCCGCCATTTGTGGTTGACCATATATATTTGGGGATGGGTAAGTCGATTATTCTATTGCTATTTTGGACTCTCATTGTCATTTTTGTTGTGCTGTCATTTTCGATTGAACCTACCAGGACCCTTGCTGTCGGTGTACCCACATTCCTAGGTGGCTCAACCGTGGAAGCCTAACAGTATTCCTCTCGCCAGTTGTGCAGCAGTGCTAGGTAGGCTCTTGTACGCATTATCCCATTTCGTTTGAGCTGAGCGTTTTGATTATTGTTCCACGATTAGGTTTTCACGACTGTATTTCCTTGGTCCCCGTCGTTTACATGTATATATGCTGGGGGCATATAGCGTAACTATCAATGGGGAGTTTTGTGGCCCACGGGGTATTTTTCCTTCATGGTCGTTATGATTTTTGACCCTACACTTGATGGTTGGGGAAATTGGTGCAGACGGCTGTTACGCTGTCTGCACCAGTCTGCCTCATTTTTTTGATGGGCCGTGCGAGGAAGGTTTTTCATGGCCTCCCTATAAAATGTTGGACTGGTTTCCCACACTCAGGTTTCCCACATCCTCAAACCAAGGCCACGCTTTACCTTGTTGTTTCAAAGTGACCTGGTTCACGGCCGGATTTGAACCCGAGCCGGTCCAGAGTAGCATAGCACCACCCAACCCAAGACTAACCGTAGAATGCATCTACAGCGTTTTATTGACGTTCCCCATTGAATAACTTGAATAGGTGCTCCTGCCATCCTATGTAGCGCAGTAGTCATGGTGCCCATATAGAGCCTGAGGTTTCCTCATTTTAATGTAGACTTCGTTTTCCCCTCAAGATTTCTTAACTGAGCCGATTTTAGTGCTAGACAGGAATATTAGCATAAACATATTTGCTTCATTTAATTAACTGTCATCATGTTAAACATAGATGAGGTAAAACACTTTACATTGTTATCTCAATATCTGTAATTTATCCGGAAATAGCCTAACAGTTACAATTTTATACGTGACAGAAAGACTCCGTCAAACTCAGAATGTCTAAGTGGCAAAAGAAGAAGGCCCCTGTGGTCGAAGAAGATCCCGACGTAGAAGTCATCACCAAGACTGAATATATTTATGAAGATACCAAATGTATAATTGGTGTTGAGCTTGAGTATCAGTGGGGAGACATCTACAGGTTGATCACGCATCGAGAGGTGCCTGATATAGGATTTGAGGAAGAAGGCATATATGCCAATATAGAAAGGTATTCACTGATGAAGATTGCTATAGGACCAGAGCTCTTTCCATGCCCTAAAGTGATTGGGTGGATTTTTCCCAGGGCAGATGTAACCACTATGATTCTTGAGAATGTTGAAAAACAAGGCTATGCTGCCTATAACCTAGGATATGTAGCCCTGGCCTACCACTTGCCTGAAGCACAAATATTTTTAACTAAAGATTGGCTGAGAAACATCAGAATGGACCTCGTTGAGACCCTCA
This sequence comes from Pseudotsuga menziesii, assembly GCA_001517045.1. Lineage (NCBI taxonomy): Eukaryota > Viridiplantae > Streptophyta > Pinopsida > Pinales > Pinaceae > Pseudotsuga > Pseudotsuga menziesii. Next base: position 847,569 of record LPNX010938132.1, read on the forward strand.
AGAGGATGCTCTTTCCTGGAAGACACTTTAGAACCAGGCCAATGGGGGAATATGATAATGCAAGCTTAAGGACCCCTTACAGGTTTATTTCCTTAATGCTCAATAGAATTTTTGGAAGAGCTCATTGAAAAAGCTTCAAATTGGAGTGGATGCTAATTATATTTTATGTCGTGACACAGGGGTCCATTTTCAATTGGGCCAACATAGTTTCAAATAGTCTTTTAGCTTGTATGGCCTCATCTTTGGGAGTAGTGTCCCAAAATAGGTCATAATTTTACATGATAAGAAGTCTTCTTCTCAACTAAAGGACACACTAAGAAAGGAAAGAGAAGAAAATAGCAAGTTGAAAAGAAAATTTGAAGATATGCAAAAGGAGATAAAGTCTTCAAAGGCTGAATTGCAGGTTCTCCAAGCATAAAGAACATCTATGGAGACTTCCCAGGAGTGTCTCAAGAGAATACAACAAGAATATCAGGAGCTAAGGGTGGAGAAGGAACAACTGCTAGGAAATATAGAGGATCTAGAGCTGCAAAAGACCACCTTGGAGACAAATGAGAGGCAATCTCAGGAACAAGAGACAAAACTTCAAGAGAAGATTACATCTCTGAAAAAAGCTTTGGAGGAAGCTGAAGAACAAAAGGTTAATCTCCAACCTTTTAAGGAACATGTGCTAGCACAAAAGGCCAAGATTCTCCAGCTACAGACGGCCATAGAAGATGAGAGATGCAAGGTTTTGCAAATAGATGGTCGGTTGGAGGAGATTTTGGAGACCTCCTCGTAATTTTTTGTTAGATCTCAGGACATCCTGGAAGTCCTAAAAACAAGGATGGCAAGGCTAGAGGAAAATGATGAAGTTCCTGCAGAGCTGCCCTCGAAAGATTGACAGACCCTTAACCAAGATTACGACTTACTGGAGTTTTCTATTAACACGGCGGAGGAATTCAAAAATGCTGTTAGAAAGACGAAAGGAGCATGTATAGAATTATTTAGAAGGATCATGATTACCTATAACCGATGCCAAGTAGAAGCTGATCAGAGACTGGATGCTTTTCCGGACCACAACTTGTTTGTGGAAATTTTGCAGAAAAGGTACCAAGAAGAGGAAAGCAAAATACAACACATTAAATCTCTCGATGACTAGAACTTAAGGAATGAGGTAGATCATTCCGTAATCAGTGTTTAGCTATTAGAAGATCAACTTCAGTTGAGTGCAGCCAGAATTGAAGCCATCAAGAACCAGGCTGCAAAGTTCAAGATAAATATTCATTTTTTGGAACCTTATGAGTTTGAAGGCCTCACCTCAAAGGCTTTAGCTTGGAAGAAATTTCTAAATGCCCAAGCAGGACCCTCCTCATGAATATTGGTTCATTTTTTGTAATATGTTGTAATCTTGTAAGCACTTAGTGAAAGCAAAGTCTTGGAAGGCGAAAAGTTGGGGAAGACCAAGAGTTATTTGTAGGAAGCCCAACAGTCTTATTCTTTTTGTATAAAATTAAAGGACTTAGAAGAACAAGGGGCTTTTTTCCTAGTAAGACAAGTAAGGAGATATTGTAAGAAGAACTACTTTTTTTGCAATAAAGAATTAGTGTTTGCCGGTCGGACAAAGTTTGGTGGGACATTCAAATGTTATACTATGGATTGGTCGAAGATGAACTATTTTGTTTTTCAATTTTTCCATTAACTATGAGATCATTCTAACTCTGAGGGCCTATGTTCTTGTTTGAATGATTTCTGGTTTATTCTATGAAATTACCACCATGAGTAATGAATGATGTTCATAAGAAATTAGCTATCTGATTGTCTAAATATCTTTAATAGTTCATGTGTTGTGTGAAGGAATATCAACTATCTGTAATTCCTCTTTATAATGCATGTACAATATACATTACTCATTGATAAGTTACATTTCGGCTCCCCAGGGATAGGTAGATAGTTAGATTTACATTATTTCTGTGTATGTGATTTAGATGCTTGTGAGTTCTAAGATGAAAGGTAAGAACCTGCGCATCACTTCGTGACTACTCCTTGCATCCTTTATCACCTTGCATGTTAATTAGGCACATGCATATCATACTTTAAGTCAAAATACAAAAACATATACAGTGGAACAGGCCGCAACCAGTAAACCGTTTTAGTTTTGTTACTTGACCTATGGTAGCCGGACCGCAAACCGGATGGATTCCCTACACCAAATAGTCACGGGCTAGTTGGGAACGTTGACTAGGGAGAATCCCTTACTGTTGTTGCCTGTGAATTTCTAGGCCTCAACAGTTTCTGGTGCTAGAAGGAGGGATGCCAGTGTAGGGCTAGCCAAGGAAACCTATTTTCCCAAGATTACCCCACCAGTGATATTTTGGAAGCTTTGTCCTGACCCAAGTACTTAGGGTCTGGGAGAACTTGTAGAAGTAGACTTACAGGTTTTGGTTCCACCTTTGAAGTAAGTAATCCTGGTTTCACCTTTCGTTGCTCCTTACTCAGATTCCTATTCTCTCACCTTTGCTCATGGCTGGTATAAATGTGAATCAACCCAACCCACCGCCGGCTTGGAAATCTAGATCACCTTTGAACCTAACACCTCCATTGCATAACCTACCTCAAGCTTTTGAGAAGTTGTTGCCTAAGTTTGATCCCGATGAAAAGATTGTTGTGGATGACTACTTGCAAAGCTTCTATTTAGCTTTAGAAGGGTTAAGGGCTGGGGAGTACAAGGATGTTGTCTATAGATTGTTCCTGCACACCCTTAAAGGAGCAGCAGCATCCTGTTATTTCAGTTTTCCCGCAAACTCTATTCCCGATTGCGACACCTTTGAAAGGATTTTCAGAAGTAAATACGCAGCACAAAAGACACATGCATCACTAATGAAAGGTCTTGTTTTTAAAAAAAATAAAAGAATGAGAAGGTACATTATTTCACTCAAAGGTTTTCAACATACCTCGAGAACTTTTCTGAAACTGACAGACCCTCAGACAAGGTCTTAATTGAATATTATACCTCAGCTCTGGGACCTGAGCTGGCCATGTTTGCCAAAATGAAGGCCAGACCTACATTGGTAGAGACTTATGAAGAGGCGGAAAAGGTAGAGGCTGAAAAGGAAAGTATAGAAGATTATCCTGAGCTACCTGAGGAAAAAACTGCCAGGAGAAGAGCCTTATTGTTGTCTAAACCTAGAGAGGAGCAATCACATGATTTTGAGGGAATGCTAAAAATGATTCAAAAACTCTCCAACTGAATAATAGATCTAGAGAAAGAAAGGGAAGTTCAGAAAACTTATAAACCCTACTACCAAAAAAGGGAGGATAACAACCAATTGAAAATCCCTCCACCTAATTCAGCATCAATGAATATAACAGAGGTAGGGTGGGACAATTTCTACACTTTTCACCAACAACCTCATTCTGAAAAGAATTGTCCTCAATGGTTAAATTCGGTGACATTGGTAATGAACCAACTCTTGGATTCTAAATTGACAAAAGATAGCAAGGGAAAAGAAAAGAATAACAAGACCATAGAGAAACAAGAAGAGGATACCATGTTCTTATGGGACGGTGTCTCACTTTTCGATACAGAAGGAAGCATTCTTAAACCTGAAAACATACCAACCACAACAAAAGACATGGATCTGATAATTAAAGACAATGCAACAATTTCAAAGATTAAGAAGTTGCAAAAGAATGTCAAGAGACAGATAAATGACAATGTTAAAGATGAAACACCCGAAGTCACTACTGTCAACCAGGAAACAGAGCAAACCAACAAACACGCCAAGCTTATGGAAGGACAAGTAGATTTTAACAATGAAAACACTGAAAAAATTGAGGATCCTAAAAACAAACCAAGGGAAGAAGACATCAAACCAAGTTGGGAAGAAAAAGATAAAACCCCACCTTTTATTTTGACTCTAGAAATACTGAATCATAACGTGCATAATTTCTTGGTAGATTCTGGATCATCAGTAAATGTTATGCCATTCGAAGTCTGCAAAAAGATCAATGGGCAGCCAAAGGCTACAGCCTAGGAGGTAGTGCAACTGGACAGAACAAGTGTCAAAGTAGTGGGAGAAATGAAGAATGTTCTCATACGCGTATCTGCAAATAACAAGATTTGTCAATTTATTGACATTATGGTGGTGGACATATTGGGTGGATATGGGCTTATTCTGAACCGAGATTGGTCTACCAGGTTAAAGGGTTATTTTGCTTCGGACTGGTATCATTTATGGTTACCTCATAAGGGTACCCCAAACCAGATTAAAATTTTGAGAGAACCTTACATGAAACATACCATCACTAAGCTGGGGGAAGGAAATGAATCTAATGATTTTGTCCTGGGAAATTATCTAGCAGAGCTTGAATTAAGACATCATACCTCAGGAAAGGCCAGTTCTAGGATTGACGCTCAGTCTGAGCTCCTTCAACTTCCTCAAGCTGATAAGGATGACTATAGACTAGAAGACATGGTTTCGATTTCAAAAATAGCACAATTAGACCATGGATAGGTTTTGATCTACACTACAGCCTATCCCTTTCACTCGTTAGATTGAAGAATTGTTAAGGGTGGGCACACAATTTTCTTTTTCCTTTTTTACATAAATAAATGGATGTTGTTTTCCTTTTTGGTTTAATGCTTCGATGTTGTTTTCGTTTGGTTTAAAGCTTGGTTGCTAGTTATTTTGGTTTTTAATAAAGAGGCAAACTTTTGGTTGCAGTGGAAACATCAAGGTTCTTAATTAACTGAAATATTGGGCAAGAGACTCTGCGTTTAACCAATAGAATGTCTTCTAGTAGGAAGTGTTCCTAATTGGCCATGCATTCATTAAAGACCTACTTAATCCCTTGTAAATAACTCAGAATTTAGAGGTCTGGAATACTATTTCGAGGCTCCATCCATTTCACATTTAAAATGTCCAAGGGAGTGATGGCAAAGGACCCACGGAGAGGAAGCAAGGTAAACAGTTTACTATATATAAATGATCCCATGCCATGATTTCAGAAAGCCTAAAGGCCATCAAGAGTTAGAACTCCTTAAAGAAACAATCCATATCAAAGTGAAGTATCAGAAACATGACTTTCAAATTGCCAAAAGTTCCTCTCCATCCATGAGATGAAAAGTAAATTCTTCTCTCACACAAAAGGACACTATGGATAGAGGAGCCTGAACAAAATTTAGAAAGAAAGGTAGATGGAGGACTCAAAAGAACTAAAGTTCAAATGGCACAAAAGTGCAATGGCATGGGAATGAGGAACAAAGGGGATAGTACTGTTTACCATATGTTACAATCCTATGGTGTCCAAGCTAGAAACTACCTAAGGACAGGTGTAAAATAAATCTCACTTATTAGGCCTCAAAAGAGTTATTCAGACTCGCAAATATTTTGAGTATCTCACTACCCGAAAAATGGACTTCTTCTCAATGATTTAAATGCATGGGTTAGGAAACTTAGGAATACAAGCATCTAGAAGAATTCAACTTAGAGCCAGACAGTCTTTTACTGGGAAGAAGTTAAGTCAAAAATCTGGGGTTCACCAGGTAGTCACCAATTGTTGCAGCTGCAACATTTTCGCAAAATTCAAAAAAATTTCAGGACCCTCCTCTTGCTTATTTTGGTTTGAATTTTGATTTGGTTTGATGATTCTCCAGAAAGATTGTTCCTAATGCCAGAAATGTTTCAATTTACCTTGCCATCGAAGGCATTGTTGAGTATTAGAGTCGGAAGTTTAGTCATTTGCACTTCTGCCGTTGCAGAAGAATGATAAGCAAATAGCTTCGATTTTTTTTCTTCGATGAACTCTGTCTCAATCAGTTGTCATCTAGTTTTCCATCGAGATGTACTGTCTCTAAGTCTTCCATAGTGCCGGATGGTGCATCAGCTCATTTTTTCTGATTCCATGGATTTATTTCACCGATCCTTGAAGTTTAAGTTTCTGCTGTTGTGGCTTTGAAGAAGGTTGTATTCCCGGTGGTTTGATTTTGTTTCCCACAGAACCAATGTTTTTGTTCAATTTTTGTCTCCGATTTTGCCGAGTTACGGAACTGAATGTATTTTATGTTTCTGCCGTTGTGCCTCCTTATCCTCCTATCACTCCAATGTTTAGTCTTGCGAGCTCCCATGCGTCATTGGCTTCTCCCGGTTGTCTCGGCAGTTCTCCTAGTTGTTTTACCGCCCGATGTTGCGGGAGGAGATGTTCTTGTGACCTCCAATCCTTGTGTTTTCACCGTCCGATGTTTCACCCACCGTTTATGGTTGACCATATATATTTGGGGATGGGTAAGTCAATTATTCTATTGCTATTTTGGACTGTCATTGTCATTTACACTATGCTGTCATTTTCGATCAAGCCTACCAAGACCCCCGCTGTCGGTGTACCTACTTTACCAAGTGGCTCAACCGTGGAACCCTAATAGTCTTCCTCCCACCAGTTGCGCAACAATTCCAGGTAGGCTCTTGTATGCATTATCCCATTGCATTTGAGTTGAGCGTTTTGATTATTGTTCCACGGTTAGGTTTTCACAACCATCTTTCCTTGGTCCCCGTCGTTTACATGTATATATGCTGGGGGCATGTAGCGTAACTGTCAGTGGGGAGTTTTGTGGCCCATGGGGTAGTTTTCCTCCACGGATGTTATGATTTTCGACCCTGCACTTGATGGTTGGGGAAATTGGTGCAGACAGCCATTACACTGTCTGCACCAGTCTGCCTCATTTTTTTGATGGGCCATGCAGGGAAGGTTTTTCATGGCCTCCCTATAAAATGTTGGACTGGTTTCCCCCACTCATGTTTCCCACATCCTCAAACCAAGGCCGCGCTTTACCTCTCTATTTCGAAGTGACCTGGTTCACGACCAGATTCGAACCCGAGCCGGTCCGTAGTAGCATAGCACCACCCAACCCAAGACTGATCGTAGAATGCATCTACAGTGTTTTATTGAGGCACCCCATTGAGTAACTTGAATAGGTGATCCTGCCATCCTATGTAGCATATTAGTCATGGCGCCCATAGAGAGCTTGAGGTTTCCTCATTTTAATGTCGACTTCATTTTCCCCTCAAGCTTTTTTAACTGAGCTGATTCCAGTGCTAGACAGGAATATTAGCATGAACATATTTGCTTCATTTAATTAACTGTCATCATGTTAAACATAGATGAGGTAAAACATTTTACATTGTTATCTCAATCTCTACAATTTATCCGGAAATAGCCTAACAGTTACAATTTTATACGTGACAGGAAGATTCCTTTGAATTCAGAATGTCTAAGAGGCAAAACAAGAAGACCCCTGTGGTCGAAGAAGATCTCGACGTAGAAGTCATCACCAAGACCAAATATATTTATGACGATACCCAATGTATAACTAGTGTCGAGCCTGAGTATCAGTGGGGAGACATCTACAAGTTGATCACGCACCGAGAGGTGCCTGATATAGGATTTGAGGAAGAAGGCATATACGCCAATATAGAAAGGTATTCACTGATGAATATTTCTACAATACCAGAGCTCTTTCCATGCTCAGAAGTTATTGGGTGGATTCTGCCTAGGGCAGATGTAACCACTATGATTCTTGAGAATGTTGACAAACAAGGCTATGTTACCTATAGCCCAGGATATGTAGCCCTGGCCTACCACCTGCCTGAAGCACAAATATTTTTAACTGAATATTGGCTGAGAAAAAATAGAATGGACCTCGTTGAGACCTTCAAGAGGATGCTCTTGCATGGAAGAAAATTTAGAACCAGGCCAATGGGGGAATATGATACTGCAAGCTTAAGGACCCCTTACAGGTTTATTGCCCTAATGCTCAATAGAATTTTTGGAAGAGCTCATGGAAAAAGCTTCAAATTGGAGTGGATGCTGATTATTTTTTATGTCCTGACACAGGGGACCATTTTCAACTAGGCCAGCATAGTGTCGAATAGTCTTTTAGCTTGTATGGCCTCAGCTTTGGAAGGAGTGTCCCAAAAGAGGTCTGAATTTTACATGATAAGAAGTCTTCTTCTCAACTAAAGGACACACTAAGAAATGAAAGAGAAGAAAACAATAAGTTGAAGAGAAAATTTGAAGATATGCAAAAGGAGATAAAGTCTTCAAAGGTTGAATTACAGGTTCTCCAAGCAGAAAGAAGATCTATGGAGACCGCCCAGGAGTGTCTCAAGAGAATACAACAAGAATATCAGGAGCTAAGGGTGGAGAAGGAACAACTGCTAGGAAAGATAGAGGATCTAGAGCTGCAAAAGACCACCTTGGAGGCGAATGAGAGGCAATCTCAAGAAAAAGAGAAAAAACTTCAAGAGAAGATTACATCTCTGACAATAGCTTTGGAGGAAGATAAAGAACAACACGTTAATCTCCAACCTTTTAAGGAACATGTGCTGGCACAAATGGCCAAGATGCTCCAGCTGCAGACGGCCATAGAAGATGAGAGATGTAGGGTTTTGCAAATAGATGGTCGGTTGGAGGAGATTTTGGAGACCTCCTCGTATTTTGTTGATAGATCTCAGGACATCCTGGAAGTCCTAACAACAAGGATGGCAAGGCTAGAGGACAATGGCGAAGTTCCTATAGAGCTACCCTCGAAAGATTGATAGACCCTTAAGAAGGATTATGACTTATTGGAGTTTTCTATTAACACAGCCGAGGAATTCAAAAAGGCTATTAGAAAGACGAAAGGAGCATGTACATAATTCTTAGGAAGACTCTTGATTACCTATAACTAGTGCCAAGTAGAAGCTGAGTAGAGACTAGATGCTTTTCCGGACCACAACTTGTTTGTGGAAATTTTGCAGAAAAGGTACCAAGAAGAGGAAAGAAAAATACAGCACATTAATGCTCTCGATGACTAGACCTTAAGGAATGAGGTAGATCATTCCATATTCAGTGTGCAGCTATTAGAAGATCATCTTCGGTTGAGTGCAGATAGAATTGAAGCCATCAAGAACCAGGATGCAAAGTTCGAGATAAATATTCATTTTTTGGAACCTTCTGAGTTTGAAGGCCTTGCCTCAGAGGCTTTAGCTTGGAAGAAATTTCTAAATGCCCAAGCAGGACCCTCCTCATGAATTTTGGTTCAATTTTTGTAATATGTTGTAATCTTGTAAGCACTTAGTGAAAGCAAAGTCTTGGAAGGCGAAAAGTTAAGGAAGCCCAAGAGCTATTCGTAGGCAGCCCAACAGTCTTATTCTTTTTGTATAAATATAAAGGACTTAGAAGAACAAGGGGATTTTTTCCCAGTAAGACAAGTAAGGAGATATTGTAAGAAGAACTACTTTTTTTTGCAATAAATAATTATTGTTTGTCAGTCAGAGAAAGTTTGGTGGGACATTCAAATATTATACTATGGATTGGTGGAAGATGAACTATTTCAGTTTTCAGTTTTTCCATTAACTGTGAGATCATTCTAACTTTGAGGGCCTATGTTCTTGTTTGAATGATTTTTGGTTTATTCTGTGAAATTACCACCATGAGTAATGAATGATGTTCATAAGAAATTAGCTATCTGATTGTCTAAATATCTTTAATAGTCCATGTGTTGTGTGAAGGAATATCAGCTATCTGTAATTCCTCTTTATAATGCATGTACAATCTACCTTACTCATTGATAAGTTACATTTTGGCTCCCTGGAGATAGGTAGATAGTTATATTTACTTTATTTCTGTGTATGTGATTTAGATGCTTGTGAGTTCTAAGACGAAAGGTAAGAACCTGCGCATCACTTTGTGACTACTCCTTGCATCCTTTATCACCTTGCATGTTAATTAGGCATGTGCATATCATACTTTAAGTCAAAATACAAAAACATATACGGTGGACCGGGCCGCAACCGATAAACCCTTTTAGTTTTGTTATTTGACCTATGGTAGCTGGACTGCAAATCGGATGGATTCGCTACACCAAACAGTCACGGGCTAGTTGGAAACGTTGATTGGGGAGAATCCCTTACTGTTGTTGCCTGTGAATTTCTAGGCCTCAACACATGGATATGGTGTAGAGAGGAGCAGTGAAGCTGCATTATGTTGCGATGGATGAATAGATAGCTGATGTGTTGACCAGTCCATTAGCTAGAGTGAGGTTTGAGTACTTTATGGAGAAGTTTGTTGTTCTCCAGATTGAGGTTCCCTCCAAAGGGAAGTAATGTTTCTATGATCCCTTTTGACATGGATGTAGGATTGGTTCCTCCCATGGTCAGATGTAAGTGCAGGGCCCTATTAACATGGTGGTAGGTGGGTCCTCCCATGGTCAAATGTAAGTGCATAGCCTTTCTGACTGGGTTAGATATAAGTGCAGAGCCCTTCTGACATGGATGTAGGATTGGTTCCTCCCATGGTAAGATGTAAGTGTAGAGCCCTTCTGACATGAATGTTGGATTGGTTCCTCTCATGGTCATATGTAAGTGCAGAGCCCTTATGACATGAATGTTGTATTGGTTCCTCTCATGGTCAGATGTAAGTACAAATACCTTCTGACATGAATGCTGGATTGGTTCCTCTCATGGTCAGATGTAAGTGTAGAGCCCTTATGACATGAATGTTGGATTGGTTCCTCTCATGGTCAGATGTGAATGTTGGGCCTTTACAACATGGATGCAGGATGTGTTCCTCCCATGGTCAGATGTGAGTGTTGGGCATGCCTTTCTGACATGGATGTTGGATGTGTTCCTCCCATGGTCAGATGTAAGTGCTGGGCAGGTGTTTCTGACATGGATGTTGGATGTGTTCCTCCCATGGTCAGATATAAGTGTTGAAGAAGATGAAGACCTACATGGAGGTTAGGTGTACAACCTGCATGAAAAAGGAATGGCACTTTATAACCTCTCGTGACAATTAGAATTGAGATATAGCACCAGTCAATTGAGATATCGGAAGCAATGATGATGATGATGATACATTGATGATCCAGCTTTAATGATTATCCAATTATGATCCAGTGACGATCCAAATTTGATGATGATCTAGTGATGATCCATCTTTGATGATGATCCAGTAATGATCTAGTTTCAATGATGATCCATTTTTTATGATTATACAGAGAAGAATAATGTTGTTGATGCATTGTGTCAAGATAATACCTTCCTAGTTAAGAGGGAGTGTTCATGTATTTGTAAATTCAAAATGTATTCACTTTTATATTTCATATATTGTATTTGATTAGTCCCTGATGTTCCTATTGGTAGAATCAGTAATGTAAAAAAGTCATGTAAATTCATAGAGATTAACCCTCCTAATTGATCAGGGGTCAAAGTCCCCATAGTTTCGGGGCACTAGGGTTATTAGACTCTCCTAGAGAAGTTGGACTTGGTAAGTTATTGTGAAGTTGGGAACTAGTATAAATAGAGAATGAGGCTCTCTATTTATCACACAGTCGCTCGCACTCAGTTGTAATGCATGATTGATAGATAAGAAGCTGGGATAAGAGAGAGAATAGTTGTTGGAGATCATCTTACTGTCTTTGGGTTTTACTGCTTCCATTGGTGCTTATTCTATCTATGAGGAAGTTGTGGGGTTTTCTCCTTTATGGTTTCTCTGAGGAAAATATTTGTGTCCATTGTCTCTTGTGAATGATTGTTGTGCATGTTATTCTCTCAGATAATATCCTAAGATAATACTTTCTAATTGATAAAAATCCAACATGACATCCTTGATCTTCATTGAATTTCTAGAGTAACTTATAAGAGGCTTCTCCCATCCCTTTGATAATCATCTCCGAGCATTACTTTTTGTGGGGATTCCTTCTTTACAAGACAAGACAATGAATCCTTGTAACCTATCATGTGCTTGTAGGCACCACTATCTACTAGCCATGTATCATTACTAGGTAAGACTAAACCTGTCAGTGTTGAAATTAAACAATATTCTTCACAATAATCTTGATCTTCTTTAGTTTTTTATTCATCTTCTTTATCATTTTCTTAAGCTGCATGGGCCTAGAATATTTTGTTTCTCTTCTTGATTTGCTCTTCCTTTAGGGGACAATTTATGGAGATGTGGCCCAACTTGTGGCAATTGAAACATTCAAAAGATGAGAAGTCCTTCTTACTACCTCTTATTCTTTTGATACCCTTGAGTCTTTCTGGGAGGGTGATCATAATTATTCCTTTTGTTCTTTCCTTTCATGTGGGATGCTAAAGCTTGATATTCATTTTCATTAAGCTTCTCAACTCTGACTGCTATTCTCTCTTTTTCTTGAAAACATTCTTCCCGCAACTTTTGAAATTTTGTCAATGTTTCTGGAGCATATTCCTTGAATGAACGATTCCCATTCTCTTGGGAGACCATTCAAAGTGGTCATTACAATTTTTTCTTATTCTATCATGTCTCCAATAGCTTCCAACCTCTCTTTGATGTGAGATACTCTTGTGAAGTATAAGTGCATGGTTTCTAACTTCTGAGCCTTCACACCTTTGAGTTAATTTCTCAAAGTCATCTTCTTGTTGAAATTTATTCCTTCAAATAGGTTGGATAGGGAATCAAACATTTCCTTTGGTCCTCTCCTTGAATATACTTAAGAGATCAAGTTATCTTTAATGGATTCAACTATGATTCATTTAGCCTTGATCATGCCCTTCTTACGCTTGGACATAACTTCACCTCCTTCTGGTTCTGCCACTTCCTCCTTTAGGAAGCCTTCTAGATCATTCTCTTCTAGGATCAACATGATTCAATACTTCCATGCTCTAAATTTCTCAACACCCTCACTAATCTCATATAGCTTGGTATTGTCTATCATCTTTAACAAAAAGAGAACCTTAAATGGAAAGAGAAGAAACACTACTTACTTGGAGAAAACTGCTCCTGGTTTACATTCTTCCGGATGACCTAGGGTTTGATTCCAAAACCCTAATTTTTCAATTGGAATCACTTGTAGGGATGAGTAATGGAAAATATGTTCCTAAAGGAGATATAGACTGTATTTTTCTTTTTCTGAGGTTGATGATGTAACCTCAAGAAAATATAAGCCCTAGTTTTTCACGATAGTAGTGTCGGGTCCAAAAATAAAATTCTTGGAATTCAGTCTTGTTTTCACATAATTACACTCACTCTTAGGGTGAGTTGAGTGATCCCTCTTTCTGGTTGATCTATTAAGGTAATTATTCAGAATAATAAACCTTATCTGTACAATGTCTCGTTTGAAGGTTTCTCTGATTCCATGTTAAGTTTTCTTGATTTCTTACATGATATTCTCAAATAATTTGCAATAGTAGCATTTGTTACAAAGAGAAAATTCCTATGGCTTGGGGATACCACAATAGACAGTATGACACAAGAAATCAATCCTTTCCAATATGCAAGAGCATTAACAAAATATAACACTAAGGGATATAAAATCGTACCTTATTTTAGATGGTTGAAGTAGATCCCTATTGAGCTTTTCCAATGCAATTGCACTTACAAATTGCTCTCAACAACAACAAACAAAGAAAACATGATATATATAAATTTGTTAGAGTTACTCTAGAATATATAAGAAATCATGTGTAAGAAATTAAATACATCCATGGATTAAATATTCATATTCAAATGCACATGAATTGGACAGGAAAACATATTTCTACTAATAAAACAGAGATACAATAGTGACAAACTCTAGTAGCACTTCTGTGAACCAAAAAAAATCGAGTCCTCCACCTAGGCCTCCACCACTTCAATCCTGCATCTCTCTATAGAAAGCTCACAAAGAAAAGGAATGCTTGGGAAGAACACTATGTGGTCCAAGGGACAAAGGGATGTAGGCTCAAGTATAAGAAAAATGAGGAAACAATGGACTATAGTTTCCTTACTCCTCAATTTCTCCTCCTTCAATGTATCGAAGAGGATCAATATATAGTGCTCCAAAGGGGTGATGGAGGGTCAATTCAAAGTGTTCTCAAGGTATATGGAAGGACAAGAGACAACATATTCAGACTCATATGAGAAAAAATCCAAAAATATTTGTCTTTATGCACACATCTCGATGTATCCAGGTTTGAGGTCAAATTTTGCGTATACATGCAATTATTGCTTTAAAAGTCACGTATAGGTATAAACAAGTGATTTTTGGGGATAATCTTGGAACATCAAAGTATTATATAACTCCATGGGTTCCAAAGAGTCTGCAGAGGGATAGGGAAGGGCATAAATATGTGATGAACCAGGTGTGGTAAAATCAACTATAACATATGCCCCCTAATGTGTGAGATCAGAGGGGTAACATGATGTATGAAATAAATTATATAATCTATCCCAGAAGTGGAGTAGTGAATACCCGGGTGGAAGAACCATCCACTCATCAGTACAATACAATAATCAATCTATGCATGCAACTGCAAATACATATAGCAATCCTAGATACATAAGAGTACAATGGCCATCAATAGGCATGATATACAAATGTCATGTGTGGTCATTTCCACGTAAAATATACAATGGATCAAGATCCCCCTAGTGGATGAAGATATATGATATACACTGGAATCTGGAATGAATATCACGAGAGCTGAAATCTCCTGAACACTGGCACGATCAAGGAGGTAGCATATATGGAATGCCACCAAGCTTGAAGGTATTCTACACAAACCACTATGAGTACATGTCCTACAATGTGAATAGATGTGTCAAGGTCAAACATAGTAGTCCATCGTCTAATTACTTGTCATTGATGTATATTGTTAACAAATGCGAGATAACCCACCGATAATGAAAATGGGAATCAAGGTACATAGTGCAACCTAACAAATTTGAATAGATGTGTTGACATCGAACACTTGAAAGAATCCATCGATCAGGGGACACTGATGTATTCCCAAAACTATCGATGGCAAGAGAACCTACCACTAATGAGTGTAAGTCTCAAGGAACTCAAAGGACTCTAGACTCCTATTCTAGAATAAATGATTTGAAGTAGATGGAATGGAATCTATTGGAAGGAGGGCTCTAAAGAATCTGTAATCAACCAACACAAGGTACTCAACAATGATATATAATGTGGAATAACTCAACAAAAAAGATGTGCACGAACCAGTAACAGTACCGGGAATGACCGACATGCAAAGCAAGATAACTGAGGAATGGTTGACTCAGGTTTCAAATTCCTTAGAACAAGAGCATAAGGAAAGTGGTGATTGAAGGTAGGAAGCATGGAATCAATATGAAAACTGGGACATCTCTGTGACATAGGAGGCATCGATACATGCTCCAGGGGGACTAGAAGCATAACCAGTCAGTGGAGATAAACTCAGAGTAACAAGTATAGCTTCTAAAGTCAAACTAATAACCCAACCAATGGATGTTATATACATTGCTCTGTTCGAAGGTGACACGACTCAACTGCTGCCAAAGATAATATCATTTCTCTTCTGTCTTTTTATGTTTTTTTATTTTCTTTGGACTTTTTCATATATTTCGAAAATCTTGAAAAATAATAAAAGTGATTTATAGTACATAGCTGGGAGGAGATGGGTGTCAGGGGTAAGCAAACTAGTTCCAAGTAGTGGAACATGCCTATGCTCAATGCAAGGAATTATGTGCAGTATAATGACACTTAGGGGAAGGTCTCCTCTTAGTAAAGGGGTGATCAAGATGCAAAGGATATGTAAAAGGCTCTGCTTGGCTAGACATGAAACAATCTTAGGCTACATGGATTATAATTCTGAAGCAGGGATCCGACATAAAGCTCAATATGGCAAGAAAAAATCATGAAATACAATTACAACTTGATATACACAAGGGAGTCTGACATGTCCCCATCCCTCAACTGGCGAAGAGGATGCGACGAACACCATGTTAACCAGGCAAACCAACCCCATGAGCATAATCAACGAAATCAATGCTGGAATTAAATCTTACAAGCATACACAGATGCAGAATGAATCAACAATCAGCGGAAGCACACACATACATTTCCATCATGAACATCATAATTCATTACACATCAATATAATTGCAAATATAGAGAGCAGCGCTTATCTGTGGATGAAGAATCCCGCAACCAGCTATGTCGCTGCAACGTTCCACCCAACCATAGGCCAGCGTGCTCATTAATCTCTCAGCAACACTGCCACCCCCGAGCTGGGCATGATTCCTTCAAGATAAGGGTCAATTGCAAGCTTACACACAGCCAAGGGGACACACACAGCCAAACCAACACCGCTGGGTTTATTAGGCCTTCACAGATTGGCCAAGCCAGCATAGTCCAAGGTTCAACCACTGCATACCAGTAGCAAAGCAATCCCTTCACAACCCACTGCATACCAGCAGCCAAGAAATCCCTTCACAGCCCAGTGAAGAATCAAACAACCGGGAATGGTTCCCAATGAAAGGTGAGACACAGCTCCATCCTACAAGGAAACTTAGAGTTGGTTTTGGCCCTGACGTGGCCAAAACAACTTAGCTGGAACCCAAAACAGGGTACCTCAGCATCCACAAACACACACTGAAGGATAACAACAATCCACAGCCCCAAAACAGGGAAGCTTAGCCAACAGATTGGAAATCAACAGCCCACATCACACACAATTCCTCTAGGTAACAACTGGGCACTTACACAGTCCCAAACAAAGGAGAATTCCAACTCCAATAGTCCCCAGAGAAAGGCTCAACCATGGATTTTGAAAACCATTGTCGCCCAAAACGTAATTGGGCACCACAACCAACAAAAACGCAGGCAAAACAACACGACCCTACCCGATTTCCGCGTGAGGATTCCATCCTGCGCGTGAGGGGAAACAGCCTCACCTCTGAGCGTGAATCAACAGGCCATCCAACAGCGTGAGAGTGAACCGCTCTCTGCGCGTGAGGGTGAAGGACACGGCTAGAAAAAATGGGAACAACGGCCCATGAACAACCAAGAGAGCCCTTGACTGGTGCATGAGAAGAACAGCACCGACCTCTGCGCGAGGAAGACGAACCGGCAAGGTGAGAATGGAGGCATGGGTGCGTGAGGGAGAATAATGGGCAGACATGGGTGGAGTGGGAATGTGGGAAAAGGACTGACAGTCCTACCACACCCACCACCAAAAGCAATAACTGCCTCAACCACCCAGCCATTAACTCCTCCACCAAACAACAACAAAACAATAGAGAGGTTGACAAGGAAAGGTGGCAAACATGGGTTTTTACCCCACAGACTAAGGTTTGACATCCCCCACCCCTTATCCTTTGGAACCATGCCCTTTTCATTCAATGTTGCACT
This sequence comes from Pseudotsuga menziesii, assembly GCA_001517045.1. Taxonomy (NCBI): domain Eukaryota; kingdom Viridiplantae; phylum Streptophyta; class Pinopsida; order Pinales; family Pinaceae; genus Pseudotsuga; species Pseudotsuga menziesii. The sequence continues at coordinate 864,724 of LPNX010938132.1, forward strand.
GTCGTAGCTGGTTGTGGTTTATTTTAATTGATGTGCATGTTTACATGATGCTGAATTATAATGTGCCTTATAGCACGACATACCATCGGCAACTATCCCCATTGCCAAAATACACACACAACCAAATCGATGGTGGGGATTTTGCCTTGAGCTCCTCACCACGATTAATTACAATATATACATCATGCAAATGGGGTCGAAACCGGGGACATTACATTCCCCTCCCCCTTGGAATAACACCGTCCTCGGTGTTCCATTACATATATACAATACATATACCATTGCACATCAAAATTTCAAAATTGCAGATCTGTCCCACGTTCACTCATTTACTTTGAACATTCAAGACCAAGCCCCTCGGCTTCCATGGGATTCCCCTGCTAGTTTTCAGCTTCCAGCTTATCCCGAAGTCTAGGAACTTTGCGGCTATTGCCTTCATCATGTTCCTTCACTAAACAGTCCCGGTGTAAATGATGTCCTCCGCATCTCCAGCATCTCACTGGCTGCTTCATCTTTACCTGCTCAATTTCCTTTGAGTCTTCATGCCTAGACCTTTTCTTATCGGGTCGTTTGGACAATTGTCCCATTGCTGATCCACCTTCCTTTCCTTTGTCGATTGCTCCCAAAAGGCTTTTCACCTCCCTTTGCAAGCCAATAGAGTCTTGCAAAATCTGGTGGTTCATTTCACTCTGCCTTCTCTGTATTTGAGCATCTCCCCAAGATTCTCTTGGGTCTTGGCAATCATTTGAAGGAGACTTCCAGCCAAGTCCAGCAACTTTTGATCTGCTACCATGATCAATGTGCACCACCTGGTTTCACTTTTCTCACCTGTGAAATGCACCATTGAAATTCTATCAGACCAAGCATAATATAGATATCAAAATCAGTTAGTTAATTACCCAACTGGCATGACAATTCAGGTTCCATTAAGGAAACTTTCATATTCTTCATGCCTTCCCCAACAGGCACATGAGCTCCTTCATGTCCATTCCTGGGCAGGGAATTAACTATTCCATCATTCACAATTTACTTGAAGCAAATACACACATTTCATTCTCAATCATACATGCATTCAACAATCCTTTGTTTTCACAATGCATAAACACACACACACACACACACACACACACATATATATAATTAAAAAGGCAAGAGAGAGCAGTAAGAGTTTTTCTCCTCTTTGTTTTGTTCCATCCTGGAACCCACACCATCACTGTGGCTTTTCATGCTCTCAGCCTCTTTCACTTCACCATGAATGTCGTACCAATCTCTCTTGGTCATGACACTTAGTGTCTTCGGTCTATTCAAACCTCTAAACCATGGAGTCTCTCCACATGGTTTGTCTTGGCTGCTAGGACTCCCCCGTCCTACTAGCACCTTTTTATTACCACTCATCCCGAGCTTTCCAGGACAGTCACATGTCCACATGCACCCCTAGGATGCGCTCATAGTCCTCGCCTCTAGCGATACCTATATCCAACATTGAATAGATTCACATGTTTAGTTTACTCTCATCAGTTTTATTTCTAAGCAAGAGATTAAAACATCGTAACCAAATCATATACACATGTATATTCATAAGCAAAATAATCCAATACTTATCTGTATTGTACGTTTCCTCGTCCGTCCACAGGATCCTGCTTCACTTTGCAATCCTTGGGATCGCCTATGGACTCAGATGTTAGGTCAGCACGCTGGCTGCTCCACAACATCAAATAATCAATGTCCAGCCAGTACATAACCATGTCAACTGGGCTTGGAACTTTATCATGACCATTTCCAGGTCTAGGATCTACTATGGATCCTTAGGCATATCACAGCCCATCATACACTTATGTCAACAATGACACATACACTTATACCAACCATACACTTATACCAACCATACACTTATATCGACATACACTTATACCAACATACACTTATATCAACCATTTACCTTTACCTTTACCTTTATCCTGTTAACACAAGCAACACAAGCAATACAAGCGAACTCATCAGCATTATTGCTCTAACAACTTGTAATCACATTTCATATCATTCACTATCAAATATTGAGACACCAGGAGTGCGTCCACTCCCTAGAGTGTAATCAATATTGAAAATCCTTTCATGATCCAACATCGGAAAAGTGTGCACCCATTCCCGGTGCGTGCCATGCAGGCCCTATCCATACTCAAGCAATCGGTCATCATGGAAATAAATCAAAACATGTTCTACATATGGAATTTAATAATTAAACATGCATATTCAAAGCAAGGGTTACAGAACACTTATCCATTTGCTGTCGCAATATGCCTTTGTATCTGTTAGGCACCGTTAAGGAGTTGGGAAAGGCTGAATGCTAAGCTGGTGAGCTCGCTGCAGAGCTAGGAACACCTACACCAGAACTAGCCTGACTTATAAGACACCCACACACACCCAACACAAGGAATCAGTCCCTTGTCTGCTACTCAGTCCCTCAGGCCCTGCATTCCCTTCCAGTGCTATCCTGGGGTTGTGGAGAAGAAAGTCAGCTCTCTAGCTCTGTATGTGTGGCTTCCAATCACCAAGTTTAAGCAAACCAAGCCCCCATACCTACTTCCTTTTTACGTTTCATATTCACACATGTCTCATCGACATACCCCATACCATCTCACTCATGTCATTACCAAACATGCAGTGGAGATGAGACATTTCAAAATGTCCAATGGCGTTTCACCCGAAACCCATTTCCAAGATAAGGGAAAACCTTCCCATGAAGTTTGGCTTCTGCAGGCCATCACACATGGTCTTCCTACAGTGTGTACCCCTAACACATTCATCAAATAGCCAAACAGTCAATCATTACCTGATACTACAATCCAAATTGATCGTTCCATAACCAAGCAATGACATTAGCAATCGAATTCAATAAGAATTTGCGATTCTATCTACTATAGAAATTGACTTGCTCAATTGTGGGTCTCTTGTAAGCAGCACTACTATGCTCATTATAATTTTATGCTTACTATCATAACATGATTACCCACTTACCATGCGTCCCTCCTGACACAATCTCATACAAGCCAACAATGATTAGTAGTCGTTAGTACCTCTTAAATCCGAAATCCACAATTTGAATTTAATAACCCGTACCAACTAATTTTCACAACCATGAGACTTCTTCTCATAAATGGTATATTTTGGCATAGGTTAGGGTATTACCTCTCAATGCCATTCTCGAAATAATCTACCTGAAACATGAATTTCAACCAACCAAACACAATCTTATGCAAGCCAACAGTGGCTAGTGGTTGTCAGCAATTTCTTAAATCCAAAATTCACAATTCGAATTTTAACAACCTATTATGCATATCATATGGTAGATTCTGGCAGTGGTCAGGAACTTACCTCTCACTGTCATATTTGAAATAATCTACCTAAAACATAAGCTTCAAACAACCAAACACAAGCTTATGCGAGCCAAATAGTGACTAGTAGTTGTCAGCAATTTCTTAAATTTGAAATTCACAGTTCAAATTTAACAAGCTCTTTTACATGGTAGATTCTGGCATTGGTTAGGGTCTTACCTATCAATTCCATTCTCGGAATAATCTACCTGAAACATGAGCTTCAATCAACCAAACAACTGGTAAGTATGGATGCATATACTATCTCATTGCTACAACCATCACTGAAGCATTTTCAGAATTTCTAAAATTCAAATACTCCAGTTGTTAGTCACATCAGTATTATCAAAGCTCATTTACGTCATGCGATCATTATCATACTAAAATTGCAAGGTATAGTCATATCATTCATGCAATTAAATGAAGTGGTTAGATACTCCTTACTTCACAAGCGTATCATTCATACCACCCTGCTCTTCAATAGAGCATTTCTAGCAGCCAGTTGATCATGACTATCCTGCATTCATAACAGCCTTCGAAACAGTTCCAGAATTATCATTAATTCATCATTTCAGCCATTAGTTAGTCCGCATATCACATGCATTCATGCCATACATCACAACATTGCACCTACACTTATGCAATTAGTCACTCACACCCTTCATATGCATACATCCATTGCATAAATACAGGGTTCCTAAAATCTTTCTAATGCATACCCATTCATGCTATCTTGCATTCAATATACCGTGCATGGCCTAACCATGACTAATTCATATAGGATGCTTTACTGTAATTAAGATCATCAGCATATATAGGCATGACACCTTTCCACATTCCAATAGTCATATGGTATGAGGTCTCTTACCTTTACCACTCCATGGAATTTGTCATAAGCAAGCTCTTACCTGCATGGGTCGTACTTACACCCTTGTCATGACCAATTTGGTTGGTCCTCTATAGGAGATCGTAGAACTTGCTCACCAACTTTTGTTATGGACTCGTTTCCTTATCCCTTTCTTCATAGGGTTGCTGGTCACATTCCTCAGCATCAACAACATATTCATCCGGGTCCATGTCATCGTTGGTTTTTCCACTAATGCCAACATCAAAGCAATGATTATCATTAGTGGTGCATTATAATATATAATTTCCAATATTCTTACCAATCATGTAATATCCTATGCATGCAATACATATCCTCATGCATTTCAAGCATAACTTAGGAAATGTAGTTAAAGTCAGCAAGATAGGGTTTTTAAGAAAAACTTCCCTTTTCAAGTCTTTCATCCTGGTATGGAACTCCTTTTCCATCCAATCAGCTGATTGACTTCACAGTCCTCGCTGCCCCTGGGCATGCAACTACCCAGATTTGTCCATTTGATAACAGCAGCCATCATTAGCACTTTGCTACTTCATGCTCAGATTCTAGTCACTTATCCTTGTTCCTCATTGGATAAGCTTTCCAACGCCTATTCACATGCGTCATTCCGACCTTGGATGTGAAAACCACACCACTTCTAAGAATGAAGACTTTCACCAAATCCTTGCATTTTCATTACACCACTACAATGTAGAATTTTCACATTCTTCCAATGATCTCAAAGCCATTTTGGCAGCTGCATTTTCAGCATCCCTTTTGTCCTTTGTGAAATCCCTTTGATTTGAACTCTTGCCAAAAACACAAGATTTTCCTTCTCACAAGAACGACTGTCTCAAGGGACGACGGGGGTCAAGGGGGCTTGCCCCCTTGTGGCTTCCCTGTGCCACTGCAGGGCGGGTTGAGGGCAGCGCCCTCGTTTTTTTTTGTTTTTTTTGTTTATAAAACTATGATTTTCGCGCAATTTGGTGCATTAGATTGCTTCCATTTTTCTCCTTTTTAGCCCTGAAATTCACTAAAAAACAGCCACAGAATCGGCTCTCGGGACCCTTATCCGGTCCGCTAATTCGGCTCTCAAACCAATCTCGTAGCCGCAAAATCGGCTCTCGGAAGCTCCAAACCTTCCACAACGTCGGCTCCTTGGAAGCTCCAACCTTCCGCAACGTCGGCTCCTCAAAAGCTCCAACCTTCCGCAACGTCGGCTGTCGGATGTCTTTGGCTTCCGCAACTGCGGACGTCGGACCAATTTCCCTTCTTATTTAGCACTTACGTCGGACGCCAGCGGACTTTCACATCGGACGCTTTGGTGTTTAGGGATTTCCACGATTTTCTTCCCAGTCAGAAGACTTAACCGTTTGGGCTTCCGCAACGGCGGACATAAAACTTCACCAGTTCGCCCGCAACGGCGAACGCCCACTTCGCCTGCTCTTCCGATTTGGCACTTAGAACCACTTGGCAGTCGGACGTCGGTGGAATCTCATAATGTCGGACCACTCTCCCTTTCGATTTCTCCAACACTTAGCCAAATTTTAAATCTTTCTGCTGCATCGACGATCGGATGGATTTCGAATCGGATGCGGAATCGCTCCGTCGTCCACAACGGTGGAACTTCCGGAATTCTTCTGCAACATCGGAGGTTAACTCTGTGATCCCTTCTGCAACGGTCAGACGAGAAACTTCACCCACTCATCCGCAATGGCGAACGTACATTCTGCCAGTCCTTCCGCAACGGTGGAATTCCACTTCCTCCAATGGTCCGACCACTCAACACTTAGACCATTTTTCTGAGTTCGTCTACTCACTACTGTTCTGCTGGACATAGAGGGTAATCCTTCCCTCTATCAGTGGCTCTTTCTTGGCCCATAGAGGCCCATTGCTATAACCTTGAGCTCTGATACCATACTGTCACATCCCCATCCCTCAACTGGTGAAGAGGATGCGACGAACACCATGTTAACCGGGCAAACCAGCCCCATGAGCACAATCAACGAAATCAATGTTGGAATTAAATCTTATGAGCATACACAGATGCAGAATGAATCAACAATCAGCGGAAGCACACACATACATTTCCATCATGAACATCATAATTCATTACACATCAATATAATTGCAAAGATAGAGAGCAGCGCTTATCTGTGGATGAAGAATCCCGCAACCAGCTACGTCGCTGCAACGTTCCACCCAACCATAGGCCAGCGTGCTCATTAATATCTCAGCAACACTGCCACCCCCGAGCTGGGCATGATTCCTTCAGGATAAGGGTCAATTGCAAGCTTACACACAGCCAAGGGGACACACACAGCCAAACCAACACCGCTGGGTTTATTAGGCCTTCACAGATTGGCCAAGCCAGCATAGTCCAAGGTTCAACCACTGCATACTAGCAGCCAAGCAATCCCTTCATATCCCACTACATACCAGCAGCCGAGCAATCCCTTCACAACCCAGTGAAGAATCAAACAACTGGGAATGGTTCCCAATGAAAGGTGAGACACAGCTCCAGCCTACAAGGCAACTCAGAGTTGGTTTTGGCCCTAACGTGGCCAAAAAAACTCAGCTGCAACCCAAACCAGGGTACCTCAGCAGCCACAAACACACACTGAAGGATAACAACAATCCACAGCCCCAAAACAGGGAAGCTTAGCCAACAGATTGGAAATCAACAGCCCACAGCACACACAATTCCTCTAGGTAACAACTGGGCACTTACACAGTCCCAAACAAAGGAGAATTCCAACTCCAATAGTCTCCAGAGAAAGGCTCAACCATGGATTTTGAAAACCACTGTGGCCCAAAACGTAATTGGGCACCACAACCAACAAAAACGCAGGCAAAACAACATGACCCTACCTGATTTCCGCGTGAGGATTCTAGCCTGCGCGTGAGGGGAAACATCCTTACCTCTGAGCGCGAATCAACAGGCCATCCAACAGCGTGAGAGTGAACCGCTCTCTGCGCGTGAGGGTGAAGGACGCGGCCAGAAAAAATGGGAACAATGGCCCACAAACAACCAAGAGAGCCCTCGACTGGTGCATGAGAAGAACATCACTGACCTCTGCGCGAGGAAGATGAACCGGCAAGGTGAGAATGGAGGCATGGGTGCATGAGGGAGAATAATGGGCATACGTGGGTGGAGTGGGCATGTGGGAAAAGGACTGACAGTCCTGCCATACCCACCACCAAAGGCAATAACTGCCTCAACCACCCAGCCATTAACTCCTCCACCAAACAACAACAAAACAATAGAGAGGTTAACAAGGAAAGGTGGTAAAACATGGGTTTTTCCCCCACACACTAAGGTTTGACATCCCCCACCCCTTATCCTTTGGAACCATGCCCTTTTCATTCAACGTTGCACTGCCATAGCTGGTTGTGGTTTATTTTAATTGATGTGCATGTTTACGTGATGCCGAATTATAATGTGCCTTATAGCATGACATACCATCGGAAACTATCCCCATTGCCAAAATACACACACAACCAAATCGATGGTGGGGCTTTTTCCTTGAGCTCCTCACCACGATTAATTACAATATATACATCATGCAAACGGGGTCGAAACCGGGGACATTACAGAGTCCCTATGGGGAATGGCCAATATAAAGTTAAAGAGGAGTATGAAGCTCTTGCTCAAGGACATGGTAGGACTAAAAAGGAATCCCACAACCTAAAGGAGGAATATCAGCATGGGTACCAAATGCAAAATAGGGTCGAACTAGGGCACCCATGTATAGGAAATCTCTACCACTCACATAACATCACTTCTAATAGAAGCATCAAGGTTTCGTGACATCATGGAATGGGTTCGTACCTAAGGGTAAGATGAAACAGTCATAAGGAAATGCATAAATGAAATCATATGTTATATCTTAACCTATATGCCAGTTAAAAATTATACCTATCATAGATACAAACGGGTCAAAGGCCTCGAAGAGAGTGTATACAAAATGGACCCTACATGACAACAATATTATTCCAAAACAACTGGAAATAGTTAGTAAAGAGTCCAAACTATATGATATAGGGAATATTGATCATGGAAATTACATATAAAGGAAACAATGCAATGGAAGATGGGACATAAGAAGGAATGTAAGGTGTATACCCAACATTCACGTATCCACTACCACCCCCATGAGGGTGAACACTAATGTTAATACTAGGAGAAGGGAGTGAAAATCCTCCACACATGAATTTGAGGATGGAATATGATCACTCCCAAATCAATGACCAAGGTAAGGGGTTTTGGTGTCGCCCGGTCCAGCACCAGGGTTCGCACTAGGACCTAGAGCGGGCGATGAGATACTAGTAGCAATATCAGGAATGCTGAACATAAAGGACCTAGAATCAAGAGGAAATAAATATACTCAAGTAACTGCGATCCCAAAATCCAACTAGATCACAAAGAGCACACTCCTAAGAAAATCTACATCCAAAATACAAGCAAACGAAGGGGAGGATATGTGAGCTCCCTAATGTAGTAGTTATGTCTTACCTAGGAGAGGCTCAAAACTACCATACACTACAAGCAGAGGTGTGTAACCAATTATAGTGTCCCTCAGCTTCAACACACAAAGAAACTATGTTGTCTGACCCCTACCTGGCTAGGACACCTACAGAATAACCTCTCCAAGTACTCATACGATACCTAGGGAAGGAAACTAAGGTCACCCCAATATAACCAATGCTCAGGTGGACAGTCGCAAAATGGATCGATTGTATGGGAAGGGTAGAAAATACCTAAGCTCAAAAGAACCAACTAGTGCCTCGAAATCCCCCCAGATATGAATACAATCCTGGAAATGTCTGCGACACTCACAGAAAGTGACCAAGGGCTACCCGAATCACAATCGTGCACGCTACCTCATGCTTGACTCTTGTGTAAGAGGAGCTTCCTAAGAAACACTAATTATACCAAGGATTTCTCTCTCTCACCTGGATAGACACCTACTAGTCGTGTTTAGTAGTCTTGGAGAATTAACTCACAATAAACTATTCCAAGACTCTAAATCCTAATCTTGTTGGTAAACCCTATAAAAGAAAAATTTGTATTTCATTTTAATTAAGCATTGATTTTAACGGCTATGATTATTCAAAGGGAAATGGTTGTGAAACTAATGATATTATGACATAGCAGTGAAATAAATGTGCACACCTAACAAACAATGCCAAGTGCAATTTTGTCGAATGAAAAACGGGGTATGCCACTACATGAGATGCAAGAATATTCATTCCTTTCCAAATTCCAATTCAATACTTCCTATATGAAATCCTAAACACAACTCTCATCCAAGCAATCCAATGCAAGTACCTCCTTAAATCCATATGTGAAATGAAAATAAGAATGCAATAAAAGTCAGTAAAGCTCTCAGTCTCTACAGCAAGTAGAAAACACAAGACAAGGAAGACACCGAGACTACAAGACTAATGCACTAATGGAAAAACAAAAAAGAATGACTAGAGCTACTTTCAAATAAAAATAGATGAAAAAGAGGCCTCTAGTCATGAAAGAAGTAGTCAAGAGACAACATCAGAACCCAGGAAGACCCAGACACTCTCACAGCCCATCCAACAACTTCCCAAAACATCAAACTCTTCCAAAAGGGAGAATACACGTGACTGTTCCAAGAGCAATGGCGTATGTACATGAATTTTAACCAAAAAACTGCAAGTATACGCAATTTTTGGCCAAAATCCTGTGTGTGTACGCAACTACTAGCTAAAAACCTATGTATACAGAGAAGAAAGTGGTAAAAAGAAGACCAAGGGTCAAACCACTATAGGGTAGTGTCAATGGATGAACATTCTACTAAATGCGACAAAAAAATTGGGAGAAACAGAGAGAAACTCAAGAAGATCAAGCACATTATGGCCCCAACCCCAAACAAAAATAAGGAACATCCCCAATGGAGTCGCCAATTCTATTACAGAGAGAAACTTCCTATGGCTTGGGAGGGGTACCACAACAGATAGTATGACATCGAAAATTAATCCTTTCCAATATGCAAGAGAAATAATAAAATCTAACACTAAGGGATATTAAATGGTACCTTATTCTGGACGGTTGAAGTAGATTCCTATTGAGCTTTTCCAATGCAATTTCACTTACAATTTTCTCTCAACAATAGCAAACAAAGCAAGCATGATATATATAAATGTGTTAGAGATACTCTAGCGTATATAATCAATCGTGTATAAGCAAGTAAATACATCCATGGATTCAATATTCATATTCAAATGCACATGAATTGGACAAGAAAATATATTTCCACTAATAAAACAAAGATACAATGGTGGTAAACTTTGTCGGCACTTCTACTAACTGGAGAAGCTGAGTCCACCTGGGCCTCCACCACTTCAATCCTCCATCTCTCGATAGCAAGCTCACAAAGAAAAGTAAATCTTGGGAAGAAAACTATTTTCTCCAAGGGACAAAGGGATGAAGACTCAAGTATAAGCAAACTGTGGCAACAATGGACAATATTTTCCTTACTCTTCAATTTCTCCTCCTTCAATGTCTCCAAGAGGCTCAATATATAATGCTCCAAAGGGGTAATGGAGGGTCGATTCCAAGCGTTCTCAAGGCATATGGAAGGCCAAGAGACAATATATTCAGACTCATATGAGAAAAAATACAAAAATATTTTTCTGTATGTGCACATCCCGATGTACATGGGTTTTAGGTAAAAAGCTGCGTATACACGCGATTATTGCTTTAAAAGTTTCATATAGGTATAAACAGGTGATTTTTTGGGATAATCTTGGAACATCAAAGTATAATATAAGACCATGGGGTCCAAAGAGTCTGCATAGGGACATGGAAGGCCATAAATATGTGATCAAACAGGTGTGGTAAAATCAACTATAATAGGATCACTGAAGGAACAAAAAGTAAAGTCACACAAAATAACACAAATATTTTTCCTAGGAACCCCTCATGGGGGAGAAAACCTAGTAAAAATTCCTCAATATAGAACTCAACCGAAGCAATGTAAAACCATAAGACAACTTCTCCTCTCTCTTTCTGGCACTCTTCTTCTTTTCTCTCTAGAAAAATTGGTTCAGTGAAGTGAGTACAAATGAAGGATGAACCTCCCTATTTATATTTGACTCTTGAACAGATCAAAACTCTAACAGGTCCGACTTGTCTAGTAGGACACCAAAATAATATTTATCAATGACCCATGGGTACTATTGACCTAACCTAAATATGGAGGTTTATATTGATTCTTTTAATGCCTTTTATATGACCAATTACATCAGGGACATATTTGAATGGAGGAATGACAATAATACAAATAGAATTTCTTCTGAAGTTATGTTATTTTAACAAATTGTTCATAATTACCCTCTCAGTCAATGAGTAATTATCGAAACACCATTCTACAAATTACGGGAAATGTAAGGTTTATTAGATAGAAAAATTATACAAAAAATAACCATAAACATTCAAAACATCATTTCCCTATGATTTAAGTTCCCGTAAGCCTTACTTGGACTAAGAAACACTTCCTGTAGATAGAACTGGGTCGAAAACATAGCCTTCCCTATTAACTATGAATTCTTCTTTCCCATCCAAAAATTTACAAAGAAATACAAAACCTTGACCTTCCTCCATGACATAAAACCCAACAAGATTTAAGGTTTCAGAGCTACCTGGTGCATAGAAGAGTTATCAGAAGTCGACATTTGAACCGCAACTAGAGATGGAAGCTAGTGCATTTTTTATGTCTCCACATTTTTAGAATGTCGATACAAAAACAACCTTTTTACTTGCGAACACATATTTATACAACATGTAACATGGTTTCAAAAACTTTGGTAAGTGGTTTATTCCTCACTGCTTCCCCCCATGGAATTCACCAAAAATGGTCCATGTGGAAGGAGGTTTACAATCTACTACCGCTCCTTCTTATTAACCTCCATTTAACTTCATGCTCTATATTGTCGATCCATTGTTGATCAAACATCCATCTAATTATCATCATCCATTTCAATTCTTCGTGCTTTCCTCCATTCTTGACTTCATATCTGTGTCCCATGCCTACATGTGCCTCCTCTACACACCTCATTACATCAACCTTTTTTTGCCTCCACTCTTAGTATTAACACAAGGTCATATGGCCTATGCGTTTTGGAGAAAAAATTCCTTCTTCTGGCTTAGTATATACCTCTTAACATTGATTTATAAGGTTATTTAAAACTTAATTTTTAACCACAGAGCACATAAATTAGGTGTAAACATCTAGCTCTAATGGGTATATTATCCTCCCTATGGGGTGAAAAATAACTTACAGACCCAGTGCCTCATCCATTGAGCCACAATTTATTTCAAAATTGAGGATCATACTATACGACTTTTTTTTTCGATGTCAACTCTTTCCCAAACATTAAGGCCTTCCCTTTGGGCTTCAAATTTGGAAATGTTTTCTACCCCTGTAACTTAAAATTGCAATGGAAATATAAAATGATTATATACAATGAATTTTTCAAACTCTCCACATCGAAAAATGTTTCAAAAACCATCCATTCATTGGGCCTCCAGCTAGCACCTCTCCATCCAAATCATGTAAGATGAATGAATTTTTTCCTCGAAAAACTACTAGTATATATGGTACCTTCCAGAGATAATCAAACTTTTTAGCATCATATTCGTTTTTGGAATCCCATTTCAACAAAAGATCACAAACTTGAAAATATTCAGGTTTTTTTTCCTTATCAATGACCGTTTTCTTTTTTTCTTGAAAAAATTGAGCTTTGTCAAATACCTCCTACCTCAATTCTCAAACCTCTAATAAATGATTAAATCTCCTCTAAATGTCATTAGGCTCTTCTTCCTAATATTGCAAAAAGTACGTTACAGCTAATCCCAAAGAAGGAGGAAAAAACACTTTTGTTCCATAAACCAAATGAAAGGGTGAAGTACCAATTGACTTTTTAGTGCTAACTCTACCAGCCCATAAAGGAAATATCAATTTTGAATGCCAATGTTTTTATTTATCTTGCAATAATTGTTTGATAATCCTGACTATACTCTTATTGGAGGATTCAACCAAATCGTTTCCTTGAGGATAATATGTGGTCGAATGACTCAAATTGATGTGATATATTTTTAAAAACTCACCATAATTTTGGACATGAAAGCTTGAGCATTATCAATAATGATCCTCCTTGGGAAACCAAACTTGGAAATGATATTTTATTCTAGAAATTTTACAATCACAACATCTGTAGCTCTTCAGGTTGGCACAACTTCAATCCATTTGGTGAAATAATCAGTTGCATTCAAAATCCACCTATGTTGTCCTAAAGAAGTGGAGTTTATTTCACCAATGAAATCTAAGCCCCATCACCGCAAATGGTGCTTCAACAGAAATAGACTTCAAAGGAGAAGGTACAAATTTTCTTCTTCCTAAAAATATTTGGCATTGATGACAAGACGTTATTTCTTTATACACATCAGAAAACATGATAGGACAATAAAAACTTGCTCTCAAAATTTTATTTATGGTAGCTCTCCAGTAATGGTGACCCCCACAAACACCTTCATCAAATTCTTTTATAGTGACTTTGGATTCTTTTTCAAGCAAACAATTGAGAAAAAATCCCTCAGGATCTCTCCAATATAGATAGCCATTCATGATACAAAATCTAGTTGCTTTCAATTTTATTAGTACCTTTCTTTAGTTCTACTCAATTCTCATGCAACTTGTAAATTTTGTACCAATGAGATGAGGAAAAGTATCCAAATACCTATAATTATGTCTCTTGTATTGCCATGGCTATTGAAATATTAGAAATATAGTTAATCTATAATGAATCAGAATTTGACTCAACCATCAATTTTTCCAAACCTGTCCTTTGATCAACTTTGTGGGTTTGATATCCAAATCATACTCAAGAAGAACTGCAATCCATTTTCCTCGGTGATCTTCAGGATCTAAATGTGTTAGGATATCTTTCACTATATTATTTGGAACAAAAGCAATAATATTAAAATGTAGTATGTATACTCTAAAATCCTTCAAATATTTAATTAGAGCATACACTTGTTTTTTCATGATGTTATACTTGAGTTCTGTTGGCACCTGAACAAATCCCCATTAGATTTCATAAAATCAAAGGTCCCTCATGTATATTTTGTAAATCCTTGCTTTTAGTTTTGTTTCATCTTATGTTCTTTGCTTTGGTGGGTGGTTTCTTCTGCAATACTTTCTTCTTTGATTCCTTGGGATTATGCTTTTGAGATTTGGTGATCTCTATCGTCTAACTATTTTGACTTTCGAGTTCGTTGATAATGCTTTCTTGATCTCATATGGACTTATTTGATATATCATATACTTCTAATTACTTGAAGAATATTAATTTGGTTGTTCGAAAATCTTATGAATATCTGGTTTCCAAATGTATCTTTGAATGAATGTATACTTTGGCAAATCACGATTAATTACCTAAAAACTCAATTTTAACTTTTCTATTTACGTCTTGTAAGAGAATACATAAAAGAATGGAAGTAAGCTTTAGATTTTGATTTTTAATGATTGGATTGATTTTATAAGCTTTAAACTTTTTATATATCATACCATATTTATTTACAAAGTATTTAAAATGTGCTAATATTTTATCATTTTAAAATACATTAAGAGTTGACATATTTAATTTTATATGAAAAAAACTTTATCCTATCTCATAAAATATTTTAATTCCCTATTTTAAATATGAATAAGGTAAATTTCTAATTTTCATAAACTTAATTAAAAATCTAAGCTTCGTTAAAAATACTCATACCTTATATTTCTTTAAAATATTTAAAATTTACAACCATTCAAACTCGCATGCTTGTTGGGAAAAGTGTTATGAAATGGGAGGCTATGTTATCTTTTGAAGGAAAACCATGCAACTTTACAATTTTTGAAAATAATATATTAGCAATGTTTGTTGCATCATTAGTCCTTTTTCCTGTAATGAAATGAGCCATTTTGGAAATCTATCTACTACAACATAAATTGAATCATGACCTCTCTGAGTTCTAGGTAAACCTAAAACAAAATCCATGCTTATTGAATCCAAAGGCCTTGCTGGAATAGGTAATGGTTGATAAAATCTTGTGTTCTGACTTGTCCGTTTTTCATGTTGACGGATTCTACATCCTTCAACAAATTTCTTCACATCATGCTACATCTTTGCCCAAAAATAAAAATTACTCACCAGAGAAAAAGTCTTGTCTTGCCCAAAATGTCATGAGAGACCCCCACTATGTTTTCCTTGAATTAATTTTTCCCTCATTGAACATCTTGGAATACACAACTTACCATCTTTGAACAACAATCCTTCCTGCATCATATAATCTAACCACTGAATTATGTTATGTGTAACTGGATTTTCACAGGAAACATAAATATCCTTGAAATCTACATCCTCTTTATACATAGAAATCAAATTTTCAAATCCCAAAGTACTAATCTTAACTTCCTACATTACCAAACTTATCCTGCTCAAAGAATCAAAAACTTTATTAGACTTACCACTTGTATGTTTGATAATGAAGGTAGAGTTCTACAAAACTTCTACCCATTTAGCATGCCTCTAATTTAATTTAGGCTAGTTGTTGATGAACTAAAAAGCATGATTGTCAAAATACAAAACAAATTCCCTAGGAATTAAATAATGTCTCCACTTTTTAAGAGCTTGCACAACATCATATAATTATTGAACATACCAAGAGTACTTTTTCTTAGATTCATTCAACTTTTCACTGAAATATGCCACTATCCTCTGTTCTGGACTTAAAACTGATCCCACTGCTATTCCACTGGCATCTGTCTCCACTTGAAACACTTTATCAAAACTGGGAAAAGCCAAAATAGGCTTCTCAATTATTTTCTTCTTCAATAATTCAAAATTTCTATAAGCTTCTTTGTTCTATAGGAAAGGTTGTTTACTTCTTTTGAAAGTATCTATTAAAGGTGCACAAATCTAACTGAAATTCTTAATGATATTCCTATAGAAAATAGCAAGTCCATGAAAAATTCTTACCTCATAAGCATTCCTTGGAACTGGCCAATTTAAAATTGCTTTCACTTTATAAGAATCCATTTCCAGTCCTTCTTCTGAAACTACGAACCCCAAGTAGACCAATTCTTTTTCAGGAAGCTACACTTCTTCAAATTTATCAACATCTTCTCCTTCTGTAAAGTCCTCAAAACCAACTTAAGGTGCCTTAAATGCTCTTCTGTGTTTGACTAAAAATCAAGATGTCATCTAGATATACTATCACAAATTTTCCAATAAATTCTTTCAGAACATCATTCATCAATCTCATGAAAGTACTGGGTGCATTTGTAAGCCCAAATGGCATCACTAACCACTCATATAGACCATCATTAGTTTTAAATGTTGTTTTCCATTCATCCCCTTCCCTTATTCTAATTTGATGATATCCACTTTTCAAATCTATTCTAGAAAAATATTTCGAACCACTTAAATAGTCCATCAGATGTCACGTCCCCACCCCTCATCCCAATGATGGAGAGGACGCGACCAATACACTGCTACTGTCAATGGGAAAAATAGCCCCATGAACATAAAGACATAAACATGAATTGGATTAAAAACATAACATATGCATAAATCATTAACATGCATTAAGTATAAAACATGCAATATACAACAGAAGCAATAACATCCATTCCAGCATTCAACCTATTCATAATAATTCATAAGAAAGTACAAATGCAGAGATAAAATACACAATAATACTTATCTTGAAATAATCTTGAAATAAGCTTGTCCTGCAACTAGCTACGTCGTTGCAACGTTCCACCCAACCATAGGCCATTGTGCTCATCATTCTCTCACCATCACTGCCACCCCTGAGTTTGGCATGATTCCACAAGGAACTAGGGAACAACAGGATCAGTCATAGCCAAAACCATACATCCACAGTCAATCCAACACACTGTTGGGTTTCACAGACTCTCCAGCCAAGCCAATAAGTAATTGGGTTTTTCAGGATGCTAGGGATACTAACTAATGACACATGGGTCCCTTGTACTTACTTAGCCAAGCAAATTTACCTCAACACACAGTCCATCCATTAACAGATATATCCTTGCACTTACCCAACCAATCCAACCAGCTAATCAATCACGGACAACCATTTCACAGATGGGTATCATCAAAATGTACATGGGAAACCAAAATAGAATGGTTGAGGGGAAACAACCCCGCAAGGGAAAATACATTTTTAGAAAATGTTCTTATGGGTTGGGGAGGCCATTCAACCACCACAAACCCCGAAGTCAAAGTCTAAACTCAAAAAACATCCCTGAGTGTTTCCAGAGCAAAAACGATCATCATTCACTCCCAAATCGGGAGATCTTGGTTCCCTAACCACTGAGAAACACAAAAACAAAATTATGGTCATGGAATAGTGAGGAGAACCTCAGCAAATCATGGGAAAAACACCCAAAAAGATTAGCTTCCCGAGGAATACCAAAAACAACCTCTTGAAACCCCCAAAACATGAATCACTACCACACATTTACTGAACAAAACAAAAATGAAATTTCCCATCTACAGTAATGAGGAAATCCACAACAAAGACGCATGTTTCCATCTTTCACACACTTGGGTCACGTGGCAGAAATATTCATGCCACTCAGTGTGTCCTTGGGGGAAATTCTCGAGTCAAGGCCGTCACCTTGTTCTTGACTCCTCCGTTTAGGCTCAACTCCTAATGAAGCCAAGGGGGGTAGACCCTATTAATTTACTAAGGCAAAATTATTTAGTACGGTGATGTTAAATTGAATGAGTTACTTAGGAGTTTGAAATTTAACCATAAACAACCATAGATGACAAGATACAAAATGAGCGCACGAAAGCACAATGTTGAGACACAATATATATATATATATCAAGAAAATAACCAGTGCCTTAAAATGGAGTCAAAAGATAATCAATGTGCTTGCATGTGCTTGGAGTGAAAGTTTTGCGATTGCCTCTTGGTACATTTTAAGTTAATGTGAAATATGAGTTGATTAAAATTAGGCCAAGGGGGGGGGGGACTCCAGATATACCCGAGAGTACTTGGAGTATGTCCAAAACTAAACCATCATGGCTACCCACAAGGAATATGTGGGCTGAATGGAGTCTCTAGGGCTATTGTTCATAATGCACCCATTAGGGTGTGACAGAGATCGACGCCCCATGGTCACTTTTCAGGAGTTCCCGCTTCCTTTGGGTATTTTGCCACCGTAATGGTTTGATCTAGGTGTTGGATTTTCACCTGATGGTTTGTCAATTTGGGAGAGTGAATCCTAATTATTCTAGTCACTCAAGTGCTTGTGATACAGCTTGACTAATCCGACGAACCGTAGCCAAGTGCAAAGCATACACACCGGAGTCTTGTCAATTTTAGTAAATTTTGAGATGGGTGTTCTTGTTAAAAAGAAAACCCTCCAGGAACCTCTTTCAATCCAAGTGGATCTCAATCAGGGAATCAAGGAGGGGTTAATTTTTTAATAGCTAATGAAACAATTGATGAAAAGGAAAACACAGATACGCAATTCCGGTTTTCTAATTAGTCCTACCACGCATCTCTTTCCCCTTTCGGGTCAATCGAGAAGTCTTGGGGTAAGTATTAAGATTACTTTGAAATATCAAATATGGAATATGGAAATGATAATAAATCAAAGTATACTACCCTATAGATTAGAACTACACTATATTGAAAAGAGATGAACAAAAAGTAAAAAATTGACATCGACACAAATCCCCCCAGGGGGGATCGTGAATAGGCTCGAAAGAGCCTATTCGAAAGGACCTATTCTTTTTATTAGCAGTGATTTACAATATCAGCAAATTGAAATTGATGCAATTTGGTCCTTGTTACCTGGGATCCAAAGGCTTACAACAAGCTTGTAACAAGCTTGAATTAAAACATAGTGGTGGGGGAAGCTTCTGGGGAGCTCTGGTTCATCCAAGAGTCGGAAATTTGGCAGAGTATCCTTCTCTTTTATGTTAGACCTACTAAAAAAGAGAAAGAAATTAAAATAAAATGTGTCCAAAGACACTTTAAAAGTGTTTTGGGTCACCACGCTAATTACCAAAAAAACTAAGTAAAAATTGTTAAACAGGGGTAATCTAATTTTTGCAAAAAGGAACTAAGGAAAGCAAGCTTTCCTTGGGATATTGGCTTGCTATTTGGTCATCCAATGGGATTTGTAATTCTATTGCAGAATTTAAATCTTTGAGGAACAAAAAAGGAAGCTACCTTATGAACAAGCTTTAGATCTATGCTTTAGCTACTTGCAAAAAAGGAATTTCCTATACCTAGATCTATCTTTATGAACTGATATTCTTTATGAAATTATATATCTAAGCAGAAAAACTCTTATAAAATAGATCTAACAATATATATTCAATTCTTGGAACTAGATCTGATCATAAGAGGAAGAGACAGGTAACCGGAAGATTGATTTTAAAAGAAAGGAGGAAGAGAAGGGGAAAGGCCCATTGTTGGATGGATCTGCAATGGAAAATTGTTAGTGGAATATAGAGGGGCAATGTCTTCACAAATATTTTGGATGTACAGTGGAGTCAAACTAGATCCACAACTCATCCAATCCTTGCTACCTGAAAGCTAAATACACAATCCTGCACGAAACCTCATGAGATCTGGATATATATATGAAAAAGGGACAAGAATTACATGCAAATAAACTTATTAAACATGTATAATCTAGATCTTCTAGCATATATGCTATGAGATATAAGAAAAACAAGTAACCTTACTTGCCCAACTATACTCCTATTGATTCAGTTGAATTGTTCAAGCTAGACAGGGTTCAGATGCAGAAATTGAGAGAAAAGCTGGCAACATCAATAGCTGTAAGACAATGCTTAATCCACATACATGAGAGCATTACACCATTTGTCCTCCAAAGCTTCTTTATTCCAACAATCAAAAGATTACAACAGTATTAAAATAGCAAGCCCTTCAATCCAACTCTAAGTAGCTTGGAAGAGGAGGATTATGCTTAGATATATACAAAAACTAGGAGATCCATCCCAGGGGGGTACAAATTTCAAGGAGACAAATCAAATCAGCTGATGGAGAGTCAATCAATGTAGATCCAAAGCTTAACCGAGCCTACTTGTCAACCGGGGGGTTGATTGAGCTAAAACAACAACCCATAAACTGACACATCAGTCCACAGAGCATCCAGGAGAGTCCACATGTGTGGAGGAGAGAGAGAGGGTGCAATTTCCCATAAAAGTTGGTGAATATCAACTCTGGATCTATTTTGATCACCTCCTTCGATCAAGGATTTGTCAAATCTAGTCAATCTAGTTCAGATCTGACTGATTTCAATCAAATCGGCTGAGAATCCATTGATCTATGATTCTAGATTTGCTCCATTATTCATCAATTTATTAATTAAAATAATCAATAAATGATTTTTTGGGGCTTTCTGACCTGAGTGATGGAAAATCACTCAAAAATAAGAAATAGTGGGTCCATGGGTTTACATGGTGCTCTTAGCTTGAAAATGAGAACCTACATGATGGAAATTGATTATTTGGCCCACTTTTATTACAAAACCAATTTTTCCAATTAAACTATAAAAAAATAGCCTAAGTTTTCAAAAAATTAAATTTTAATAAAAAACACTGAAAAAATCAAAATTTTTAAAAAGTTGGAAAAACCTAGGGGGACTTATACATGTTCATATGACTTGACCATGATGCCTAAAATGTTTATACATTGACACATAGACTCTAATAACCTCAATAGGCCTAAATTCCAAACCGACCACCCCAACTTTGGAGGTATGGAGTGAAAAACTCAAAAATTATTAGTCGTTTATTCAACAACCAATAATAACCAAGGGAAAAAACACCCTGGGATGATCGGATTGTCAAATAAAGTCTAAGAGACCGAGTCTTTTACAGACACTATCATGCTATAACATTTATTAAAACTCCCCCATGGGGTATGAACATGTGATATAATACAACAAGCACTTCCCAGAAGTACTTCCAAAGGTTTTCTGAAGTCTGAACAAGTTATCCTTGTCCGATTCACCGGGATCACTTGATAAAAAACCACTAAGTACAACTTAGGTGGTAACAATGCCTAGGGAGGATCCCAACCATTGAACATTTCCCAAATCGAATTCCCAACCATGGGGAAAAATGAAGGAAACCCACAAAAACATGAGGGAGAATTCCCTAGCTATATCCAGCTGTGTGAGGAAGAAAACACATGGGTGAATAATGGCTTAAGGAGGAATTTCCCAACATTTACTTGCCCAAGAAGCCAAGAAAATGTTTTCCAAAAATGGGTAACTCCCCAAATTCAAAATTGACCCCCATACCTTTCCCATCCCAAGGAAATAACTTCCTCCACCAACTTTAGATGACTAGGCATAAAAGACAAAAAAAAGGTGTTTGACAACTTGATGGGTTTTCCCTTTGAAATTTGGCCTTTTTCCCATAGGATCAAAGGTTTGAATAATTCCCCCTCCCTATTCCTTGTGAAACCATGCCCCCATCTATTTAACGTTGCGGCGTGTAGCTAGTCATGGTATTTTTATTAATGTATCATTTTACATGGTGTCTCAAATATATTGTTCCTAGCTAGCACATAAACCATCAGCATCGATTTTAATCATCGATACATAAGACACTAAATCCATGGTGGGGCCTTTGCCTTGAGCTCCACACCATGATTTAATACAATATTTACATCATATGCAATTTAATACCATGGGGTCAGAACCATGGTGTTACATCAGATCATCAATTATGGGTAAAGGAAATCTATACCTGATAGTGATCTCGTTGATTTCCCTTGAGTCAGTACACATTCTCCACCCACCATATTTCTTTGGACTTAGCACAGTGGGTACGACACAAGGAATCAAGATCTCTTTTACTAATTCCTTCTCCGACAGCTCTTGTACTTGCTATTTAATTTCTTCATTTTCTAGAGGGGTTAGTCTATATGCTGATTGTGGGATTAATACGGTACATATCAGTCATAGACTCAGAAGGTGGTTGTCAAATTTAAAAATCAATGGTATGACACACCAGAGTGACAACCCACATCAATGGTTGATATGATAATTTCCAAACAAACAAAGAATCTTATCAATCATGATCAGAAGTTCACATTAATTATGATAAAGCCTCAGTATTCTAGGAATATTGTAGCAACATGCTGACTCACTGAACAACACATCTCCTGAAAACAACAACAGATTGACCACACTCTTGAGGAATACCAGAACATATTTCAAGAGTCGAATGGAGTACCTCTTCATTGTCAGGTAAAAAAATCCATTGAACTTGTTCTCGGTACTTCATTACCTAACACATCTGTTTACAGAAGATCCATTCTCAAGAACAAATACATTCATAGGAAAATCTAGGATTTAAGCAACAAAGGTCACATCCACGCTAGCTCTTTTCTTTGTGGAATTCTGGTCATCCTAGTTTCAAAGAAAGACGTGACTTGGAACATGAGTATCAACTATAGAGATCTCAACAAAATTTTAGTAAATAACAGATACCCTCTTCCAAGGATAGATGAAGTCATCAACTGTTGAAAAGGTGATAATTTCTTTATGAAGCTTGACCTTAAGTCGGGATATCATCAAATTCTGATCGATTCCATCAATGTATGGAAAATGACTTTCAAGACCAAGGAAGGATTGTTTGAATGGTTAGTCATGCCTTTCAACTTAACCAATGCACCTGCAACCTTCATGAGATATATGCATGACCTTCTACGACCCTTCATTGGCAAGTGTGTCATTATCTATCTCGACGATATCTTGATTTTTAGTCGATCATGGGAAGAACGTGTCAGATAGATTTGACAAGTCTTCGACACTCGCCAACAACATCGACTATATATGAACATGGACAAATGCTCATTTATGATGACAAATATCAAATATTTTGGGTATGTAACAGACTCTGTAGGAATTCATGTCAACCCAGAAATAGTACATATCCTAAAGATTGTCCCATTCCTCAAAACATTCGAACAAAGAAGTTTTCTTCGTTTGGAGAATTTCTATCGATGGGTCATACTTGGCTTCAATCACATTGCATGGCCTTTGAATTAGTTGACTAAAGGAAATGGGAAAACTGTCCTTAATGGACACCAACGCAACAAAAATATTTGGAGCAACTAAAAAACAAGCTTTGTACTGCACCAATACTTGTGTTACCTGATTTTCATCAGCCCTTTGAGATTGAGATGGACGCATTAGACTATGCCCTCAGTGTAGTGATCACTCAGTCAGGTCACCTAGTCACGTTTCATTTCTAAAATTTCAATGACACTGTTATAAAGTATTCGACGTATGAAAACTAATTGTATGCCATTGTGCAAGATATTAAGCAATGGAGACACTACATTCTTAGCAAGGAAACAATCATTCTTACTGACCATAAGCCTCTACAGTTCACCCCGTCCCAGTCAAAACTACAAACAACCCGACAACTCAAGTGGATTAATTACCTGCAACAATTTCAATTGGTAACTAAATATTAGAAAGAAAATCCAATGCCACAGCTAATTGTCTCAGTCGAACAACCATTACTCTACTGTATATAGTGATGAGTACGTAGGGTTACGACATGACTACTTGGTCACAATTGTATTTGGTATACTATGATTTCTCTATAATTTATTGATAGCTTTAGGATGAAACATTGTCTACTACTGACTACTTCCTGAAGGACACCTTGCTATATAAGCTTGGACAACTTTTTTTACCAACCGATGAGCACCAACAGAAGCTCATTTGGGACACGCACTACAACAATACTGGAGGAAATTTTGGAGTCGCAAAAACACTTGTTATCCTACAAAAGTATTTTTATTGGCCTTCACTTAAACATTACATCAACAAGTACATTTGATCATGCATAGTTTTTTCCATTGCTAAGCCATCAAATCGATGACAAGGACTATACACACCCCTTCCAGCTCTTAGTCAACCATGAGAAACTATTTCTATGGATTACTTGACAAGATATCCTACTACCAAACATTAGCATGACACACTCTTAGTAGTAGTTGACATATTTTCCTAGGTGGCTATACTCCTACCATGCAAGAAGACTACGAAAGCACACCAGACTGCTCAACTCTTCTTTGAACATTTTTGGAAACATTATGGATTATTGATGACCATTATTTTCGAAAGAGATGCTAGATTTTTCAGTACCTTTTGGAAAACTCTCTGGAAACAAATTGACACAATAATTTCTTTTTCTACATCCTTCCATATGCATATAAATAGACAGAAAGAAGTTAAAAATTGCTTGGTAGTACAATAACTTCGCATGTACAACCACAAGCATCATCGAACATGGGATGACATCCTTCCATACATACAACACAACTACAATCGTGATCAAAATAGTTCTACGGGAAAGATTCCATTTGAGATATGTTATGGATTTCAACCCTCAGTGCCTATCGACTTGATCAGTTCCTTGACATAGTCGAATGACACTGACTTCGGAGGATGAGAAGTTGATAAAGAATTAAAGTTCATAGATCAAATATACAACATCTAGAAGCAAGAAAAGGAAATGTTGCAATGATATAATACAAAAGATAAGTCCCAACATGATAAGAATCGTATTCCTCAGTCATTCCAAATTGGGATTAGGTCTGGTTACATATAAATAATTATTACTTCACTGGCCCATACAAAAAGCTGAAACCTTTACGATATTCTCCATACAATATCCCTAAGCAAATTGGAGAAAATTATTTTCAGCTCGACATTCTTGCATGCCTTGGCCTTCATCCATTCTTTAATGTAGATCTACTTCAACCATACCATGTAGCATTGTTCGAACAGAACGACTTACAGATAACAAAACCCGAATACATCCATCAATATGTTCAAGAACCTAGCCTTTGCGACACCATCATGGGATGACGCATACGCAATACAAGGACGAATTCCATTCCCTTGTTTCAAGTGGATAAATATGGACAGCTCCCTACGTAAGGAAAATGGTACTCTCCTACTGAAATATCCAAGAAATTTTCTCACCTAAATGAATAAACAAGGGATACCATTGTTTCTTAGGGAAGGAGGAATGATCTGACTGTTGGAGACATTTACCACCATACACACTCTTTTTAGTCAAATTGGCCTAGTTAAACCACTATCCTAAGTATTATTGACATTAATTTACATCAGTGGAGCATTAAATGTCATCATCCAGTCACACCCACGCCTACCTTCAGTCAAGGAGGCTAACTTCGCCTTCTCCTACATTCAAGGAGGCTAATTAGAGCACTTCAAGAGTGATCCGAGTTATATTAATGCACCTAATTGATAACTGGTGGTTACAATTAGTTAAACAAGTCAATGAAGGCACCTCCCTTCATTTAATTGATTATTTAATGATTAATTAATGAACTGGAGTCTACAGGTGCGCCTCCACCAACTTCTGATATTCAATTCAACTTCAGTTAACCTCATCGAGGTTCATTGAAGTCATTGAAGGACTAGCACTTGATGGTTGGCTTGCTATGACATGTGTCTGATCTCTTTCAGTTGAGAGTCAGTCATTTATTGCACTCTAGCTTCAGTTAGGGTTCAGTTGAGCAAATTAGGGTTTTGATCAGTGGTTAACTGAGTGTGGACCATGGCTTACAGTTAGTTAAGCTAGACTCACTCATTCAATTCGAATGACCTCCTTAAGGATTCGAATTTTCTCTTCATTCATGCTTGTAGCATGTCGTTGTAATTGTAATCATTCATTATTTATGTGAATACAGAGCGGCTACTATTCCTATAGACTAATTACACCATTTCATGAGTTATTTGTTGATTAATTCTTGATGAGATTGATTCTTTGTTCCTAGATCAATAGAAAATATTAATATGGTATCAGAGCTTATGGCGAGACAAAGCTCTATCTCTCAAAAACAAGCTTTTTGACATATTTCTGCATGAAATTTGAGCAATAGCTCAAAAATCTAGCACTGCACCAAAAGCCAAGGCTTACCACTTAGTACCCCAAGTAAAGAACTTGTTGATAAAGCTTTATTGATTGACTATGTTGGGTGTGATGAAATCCTAAAATGTGTAGGTTTTCCAACCTTACAGTGCCCCTTTTGTTTTGATTTGCAGGTTTTAACAGGTACAACTTCGAATGGACTCATCAATCCCTCTTCTCACCCCATTCACAAGCTATTCGGAATGGAAGTTGAAGATGATTGCATCTCTGAAGAGATAAGGCATCTATGAGGTGTCTATTGGACTTGGAAAAGAGTCTTATGAGAATGATAATGACTGGATAAATGACGTTGATAGAGCTCTTGGAGCAATATGTCTGGCCCTTTCTCCTATCTTGCGCTACCTTATTGGTTCTGCTGAATACCCAAAGGATCTCTGGAAAAAAATGGACAGAACCTTTGGCAAGCACAATAAGGATCATAATAGCCCTTTGGAGATCACATCCAGCACCATAAGAGTTCTTTACTCAAAATTATCATCCTCTACTCTCTCTGATGAAGTTGTTCAAGATGAATATGAAGCAGAATCTTCTACACATTCAATTCGAATTGAAGAAAGTCTCCATGCAGTGACTCCTTCTCCTGATGCTTAGGAAGTTCATGAGATCTCTGATATCTCATCTCCTCATATTGCTGAAATAGAAGAAGACATTTGAATCTTTAATATTGAAGAAAAATACTGCTTCACTTCCATGCAAACATTCACTGGTGCTTTTCCTTTGAATTCTGTGCAAAATTTACTAGTAATTGCTTTCGAAAGTGAAGAGAAATTTGATTTTTCTCCCTCTAATGTTGCTGCTGGTGTGAAAATATGTAAAAAATTGGATATTTTGGAAGAAATATCATGTTATAAGGGTGACACATTCGTTCCCCATGATCTAGATCTTCCAGCAAAATCCTGCAAGATTGCATGCACAAAAATTCAGAATTTTGAAGAAAAAGACAATTGTGCATCCACCGTCTCAGTTGACCATAATTTTGGATCTGATATGAAAATTATTGGATCTGATATGATCTTCTTTGGATATGATCTGATATTTATTTGTTCAAAATTTCAGTTTCATAAAGCTTCAATACTGCTTGTAGCTGTTCTCATCAACGGTGTGAAGAAACAAGTACCACAAGTCTCCTACAAAACTGCTGCTGGGGATTTGATTTCATTTCATAGTTTTGGATCTGTTGTGAACTTATTTAGATATTATTTGATTTATGATATGATATTATTTGATTCATATTTTAAAATCCAAGAGCTTTCATCCATGCTTGTAGCTTCTCTCACCAATTCCGGTGTGAAAAATCAAGTACCGCACTTTCTCTTCAAAACCGTTGATGGGGATTTTGTGTTAGTTTCCTCATATGAGGTTGCTGATATTTTATTATGTGATTCATTAGCTATTTCATAAGCTACATCATATTATGGATCTCAATCATTCACTCTCCACATTCCCAGGGCTTCTCTACCTTTGGTCACATGCTCATCTCCTCACAGAGCCAGTAAAGAGGAAGACATTCTACATCCGCTTAGACACTTGATCCTAATATTTGTGGCTGATTTTACCACTCATGGTTTTCTGTTCAAGTATGCAAAATATCATTTTATTTATTGTTCCACACATGGTTCTAATCCTCAAGAACCGTTGCTCTCTCTTCAGATGATTTTAGCTACTCTACATGGGTCCAGTTTTCACCATGCAACTGTTTATATTTCTGATTCACTTGAGTGCATTGTTATTCTTCCAAAGTAGAAGATTCCTCCAAACATATTCATTTAGTTTGGATTCATAGGTTCACATGCACAGTCTCAGGATACTACTGCATAGAAGAACCAATTCTTGATTTACTGCTTAGTTTGAGGGGGAGTATTTTTCCCATGAGGTTTTCCCTGTTTCCTTGGTTATAGTAAGCAGTTAATTTATTGTACAGGGTGACCTATGGCCTTTGTTTCTGGGCCCCTATAATTTTTATGCACTTTATGTTTTCTAATCCTCCTGAGAATAGATTAAGGGGGGGTGTTGGAGACATTTACCACCATACGCACTCTTTTTGTTCAAATTGGCCTAGTTAAACCACTATCCTAAGTATTATTGACATTAATTGACAACAATGGAGCATTAAATGTCACCATCTAGTCACACCCATGCCTAAATTCAATCAAGGAGGCTAACTTAGCCTTCTCCTACATTCGAGGAGGCTAACTGGAGCACTCTGGGAGTGATCTGACTGATATTAATGCACTTAATTGCTAACTGGTGGTTACAATAAGTTAAACAAGTCAGTGAAGGTGCCTCCCTTCATTTAATTGATTATTTAATAATTAATTAATGATTTAATTGATTATTTAATGATTAATTAATGAATGGGAGTCAATAGGGGCACCTTCACCAACTTCTGATGTTCAGTTCAACTTCAGTTAACCTCATTGGGGTCCATTGAAGTCATTGATGCACTAGCACTTGATGGTTGTCTTGCTATGGCATGTGTCTGATCTCTTTCAGTTGAGAGTCAGTCATTTATTGCACTCTGGCTTTAGTTAGGGTTCAGTTGAGCGAATTAGGGTTTTGATCAGTGGTTAATTGAGTATGGACCATGGATTACAGTCAGTTAATCTAGACTCACTCATTCAATTCGAATGACCTTTTAAGGAATTCAAATTGTCTCTTCATTCATGCTTGTAGCATGTCATTGTAATTGTAATCATTCATTCTTTATGTGAATACAGAGAGGATACTATTCCTATAGATCGATTACAGCATTTCATGAGTTATTTGCTGATTAATTCTTCATGATATTGACTCTTTGTTCCTATATCAATAGACAAGATTAATACCGACCAGGATTTGGCATGTTTTCAAACTTCGACAAAGTCTAGCACTTCGACTACTTCAACTGCTTCGACAGGTTCAACATCGGCTTTGACAAGTCTGGAGCTCAACACAACTGACTTCGACAACCTCGAAAGGAATCATGCTCAACATATAGCATCTCCACATGCATTGTTGACATCGACGACTGTTGAACATCAATAGAGTATCTCTCTATATTCCAATTGTCTGCAGCGGTTGAAATTTCGAACCATTATAACTTATTTTGTAACTGGAAATAACAGGTAGTCACCCAAGTTTCTCAACATTATATGTAAACATGTACACTATTGTGGTATTCAATCAATTAATCATATTTATCCATATTTCATTAAAAATAAGTTTTAATAGAAATTGCTTCAAATTCTTGCATATTGTTCGTGTGCATACTTTATATGGATATAGTATATTTCATGCTTTAGTTGTTCTTTTTCTATGCTTCCGCCATGATAGTGCTCAACTCATTCAATGGATTGTTGTCCCCAACGTGCAACTAGGAATAACCTGGATCATCAATATATCAAATGGATTCTTCATGTAACTTCATTTCACATCCTCGTTTGGGAGATATAGACAACTGAAGATATGCAGGTATTTGTCACAAGAAGGTCATGATTACCTTGAGTTTTAGTAGATATTTTCTCACTCGTTAGGATACTACATAAAAATATATATATATACAAATTGGATATATGTTTGATATATAAAATGGGTATTTGACGAAATTTGATTTCATCACATGTAACAAAATTTATACATAAATTTTCATCTGTGACATTAATTGTCTCAAAATTCACAAATTTAATAGTATGTTTGAGACAATTTCCTAAGGTAAGAAATCAATGCTTTATTTGGCATCATGTATTTGTGATGTGAAAACGATTTTAAATTTCATATAGTGCATATTTTAGCTCTTCTTGAATTTGATGATCATTGTGAGATCATGTTCAAGTTATTGATTGAAGTGCTTTAGTTGATCATCAACACCTTTATCCTATTTGATCACATTCAAATTCATGTTCATCTATCATTCATGTCTTTCTAGGATATTTTTTATTAACACATTATGTACATTCGATGATTATTCATTCCTTTGGTCATGTAGGTTATCTCTTGTAGTTATCTCTCTGTTTTCTTCACTTGTTCCAAAGTGATATTTGTGAATATTTTGGAGACAGGTTGGTTCTATAGGTTATTTCTCTATCTTAAGTTATTTAGAACTTCATCATGATCATATTGTTGTTTCCATCATTGATCATTTTACTTTTATTATTGATGGTAGCAAGTGTCTTCTCCTTGCACCTTACTTAGGATTTGATTGCAACTTATTGATAGTTTCTTACATTGTCTCACTCAGCAATGTATCCTTGACAACAACAAACATTTATTCTCTCTTTTCTACCTTATCCAATATATTTGAAGTTGTCATTAACGGGGAATTTAATTTAATTACATCTTCTTCCAACTATGAGTAATGATTGTCTACTAGCCGCATTTATTGTTGTATAGGCCATCATTATGATGCTTCTAAAAATATCATTCTAAAGCATTTGTACACGCAATGAGGCATCATTAGACTTGTGAGATCTCTAATTTCTCACATTATTCGTCTATTACTATTACATAACACAAATCCTTTATTGACTCAAGCACTCATTCCTATAGTCAACATTAAGGGGGGGTTTTAGAATGTGTTTTAATGTTGTCTAGTGACTTGATTCAATCTTGTACTTAGTTGCATAATGATTATCATTATAACATCATTTTTTTGGCATCTATACATGTAACTTCACCTCTATAGACTTTTGTAATATTGCACATGTGCACATGGAGATTTTTTGGGAGTTATTTTGCGGTGACATGTTAGTTAGGTAACATTAACATATACTAATATAACATTCTTATCCACTACTTGTTTATTATGTCTTGATGAGCATATCATCAACCTTTATGGATTGATTGATATCCACCTTTAAATATGCCTTACTATCAATAGTACAAGCTTCTCCTGGTTACTATAAATTGAGACCATTAGCCTTGAATAAAGTGAGTGGAGGGTACCTTATGATATTGATATTTATCTTGTACCCTATGTGTCCTTAGCCTAAATATTCCATATGTTGGAGATTTGTATGGATCCCATTTGTTCCCATTTGAACTACATATATGTGTGTTATTTAGAAAAATTAATTGAAAGGATTTCGTTGAAGAATGAGAAGGATTTTGTTCCATGGATGTTTCCTCACCTTGGGGTTTTACCACTTAAATCTCTTCTCTCTTATGTGTCTCTTCCTTCTCAAATCTTATTGTTTTGTTTTGATGCTTTCCATATGAGTTTAGATAGATTAGATCTTATGGTCATATGTTATTGCATGTGTTCCTGGTTTTACACATTGTAGTTAGTCTATCACTTATAGTAGTTTTCATATGTGTCTAGGAAATTTATGCGTTGATTATAACTACTAGTGTGGAATGAATATTCAACTAAAATACTCAAGTAATTCATATCCAAATAACATTATTTTGAATGATCACTGAGACTATAGTATTTTGTATTCTTCTAGATATTGTGATGTGTTTTAGACACAAATGATTTTTTATTATGTGACAAATATTGCTTAGTATACTATCATCTATGTGTGGCTATTGAACTTACAATTTCAAAATATTAAGTCTAGTGCAGCAACATTGAGTTGCTTTATACCTAACTTTGAATTGATGATTGTCACTTTTATAAACTATATCTCTTACTTTTCATTTGGGCGTGGATTATGAAATCCACTCTCCTACTTTGACCATGTATAAAATTTCTACCTTCAATGATAGTTTTTTATCACTCATCAACACTTGGTATTATTAAGTTTTAACAATTTTATCTTTTCTTCTTTCCCTTTCAAAATGATACTTTATACATATGTAATCTATTGAAGATATCTCACAAAATAAAAAAGATATTAATATACTACGGAACTTTCATAAACTCTTTTGTTCGTTGTGCATTGATAAAATCTTTGATTTACTGACCTACTATCTATCTTGCATCCTCAAGTATTCTTGAAGAAGCCATGAACTTGTTAACTTCTACATCCTATTTTTATCAACCAAGACAAAAAGGAATTTTGGTTGGAAATCATGGAAAAAAAACATAAAGAAACACTAAATTCTTGTAGTGTTGAGAAAGAAAAGAGATGCATGTAAATTATAAAAATTCAAAAAACAGATGCCATGGACAACAAAAAACCATGAGAATAACTTATTTGAAGGTTCTACCACCATTATTTTACTATAATGTACTTACATCACCCAGGTGTCACAGTGGCCATCATATATACAATATTCACACACAAATATTCATAATTTTATGTTATAATCTTGTATGAATTGACTTTGAGATACCATTTAGATACCCTCAAATAGGAAGAGCCTCTATAGATCAAGGATATAGAGGAAGAGTTCCAAATAATAATTTTTAAACCCTTAGATGGAAGGGAAAGACAATGCATGGATTCCCTTAATATTGAAGGAAAATTGGGGCCGAGCTGCAACAACTTTTCAAACTTTGGATTTCCTATAAGATGAATATGATCCATATTTTAGCAAAGAAACACTTTATCTCCCTTCCCAAACGAAGAGAAAAATATAGATGAAAATGAATAAAAAGATGGCTCGATTGAACACAAGGACACTCATCAACTAGACAACATAGGTTCACAAGTGAATCTCACCACTCAAATCTAATTTTGTGTTCTTTTGCGTTCACCTGCAATGTAACCTTGTTGTCTTTGACGTATTTCCTATAGGTTAACGAGCTTAAACATGTTGAACCAAATGATCTTGTAGGTATGATAAATGGGGTTATGAAATGGGATGAACAGGAGTTGAAATGAAAAAATATTAAATAATCTAATTGAGATTTAAATAAATGATCTCAAAAAAATAAATAGGTATAGAATTTCTATTCCTTGGTATTTTTATTGGAAGCTTGTAGAGAGAAGGAAATTGTGAGGCATAAATAGACAAACTATGTTGTCATTGTTTTTTGAAAGTAGTAAACATGGCTCAATCGACACTCTATCATGTTTTTCTTTTCTTTTCTAACACTGAATTCCATGAAATAGATTCAGTATGTGGAGTTGAACAAAAGTGGAGACACTGAGTACTGAGATTGCAACACTCATAAATGAACTAAATATTATAGTAGAGTAATTTGAAAAGGCTTTCTTATGAGAATGAATCACTAATGGTAACACATATTTCATGGTAGCATTAACAAACTAATGTTTCCATTATGATAAATTCTCGTCAATGTTTCTCCTTTATACACTTATGCACCATCCATTCATAAAACAAAGAGAGTTGGAACAATCGAATCCAAGAAAAGCATAGCCAAGCCTAATTAATATGGGTTTTACTTAACAAATCATGCATCTCAAGGAACATGTAAAGAAAAATAAGCTCATCATAGAGAATTTTCCATGAATACTAGCATACTTAAAACTTAGGAACCTTTCCCAAAATCCTCTTGGCAACAAGACTCGCAAAATTCGTGTAATAAAGCAACCAGAAGTGGTGACGAAGTGAAAAGTTAAGAAAGGTCGAAAATTTATTCATGTAGAAATATGATAAAGCTCCTTCACATATAAAGCTCCTTGATCATTATTTTACCCTTCCCAACAACACTTGTGGAGTAGGTACAATCTCAACCAATATGTCTAAGAGAGGGTTGTAGGAACCAAGTTTTTCGTAGTGTGAATATGACTTCACACTATCTTCTATACTATCCCATCATTACCCAAAAATCCAGGATCGCAAAAAGATCCGATACAACTGCACTATTTACTAGATCTACTTATCTTTATGATTCACAATCACATCAACCCAGATTTAGATCGAAAAGAATGACTAGCATTATGATCCACATCTATTTTACCCATATTTGGATCAACAAAGAAATCAACATGCCTCAAACTAACAAGTACTGCGATACTTCGCATCATGCGCATAGTATAAAAGAGGAAAACAAAAAAATAACATAATCAGTCATCAAATCATCTGATCCATTGCATATCTACACACATCTCATCCAATAATGTATAAAAGAGTATATAAAATAGAATTCATTCGACATAATCCATAGAAACAAAACATTAGAATGCAGAAGATCTAAAATGTTGATCTCTCCAACTTAATTCATAAGGAAGAATCTTCATACAAATGATGCCAAAATAGGATTGCAATAGACAATCTCATAAATTCTTCATAGATTAATTGGTTGCCCAGTACATAATATGTTCTCAAGTACATAACTTTCTCATCTAATATTTACAATTCTAACTCTACTTATAGGTTCGCTAGGTCGTTACAAAATGGTCGACTTGACCAATCTCTAACTAATTCAATCAAAACAAATTTATTTATTGGTGTCTTTGTCCTCTGTGGTTAACTTTTATCATTGTCGACGTCCTTCCTATCGATGGTGGTACCACACTTTGTGTGCTCCAACCTCATGCCAACAATGTAACCTATTGGAAAACTGTCTTCTGAAGTTGTGTACCACAAACCAAAAATGATTGTACCTACAATGTACCTTAAAATCCTCTTTTCGACTTTCCAATGTGAATCTTTAGGAGATTCCATAAACCTTGAAATAAAACTTGTTGCATAAGCTATATCAAGTCTAGCAGCAATAAGAAACATAAGATTGAACTTCCAACAAATTATTTATACAATGTGGAATTAACTATTGATCCAGCATATTCCTTGCTTAATTTAGTACCAAATGCAATAGGAGTATCTACTTTTTTACACTTTACCATCTTAAGTTTTTTCAAAATATTAGTACCATTATTAGATTATTCAACTTCAATTCCTAAGAAATACTTCATTAATCCAACATTTGTCATTTAAAAATTCATTTTCATTACTTATTTATATCCATCTAATAACATGTTCCTTGTATACATCTTGTTATCAACATGTGATCAACATAAAGGGATAAGATAACAACTTTACCTTGTGGATTTTTCTTGATATACAAAGTAAGCTAACTTTTGTTGCTGTTGAAACGATCATTGATTAAATAATGTTAAATTCTATTGTACCAAGTTGTTGGAGCTTGTTTCAAGCCATACAAGTGTTTCTTCAATTTGTACACTTTGTTTTCTTGTCCTTGGACTTCAAATCCAGGTTGTTGATGCACATATAATGAATCTCCATTCAACGCTCCATTTAGGAAAGTGGACTTGACATCTGTTTGATAAATAGGATATTTGTTTTAAGTTGCAATGTCCAAAAAAAAAAACGGACAGTGTCGAATCTTTCTACAGGGGAAAAATTCTGACCATAATCTATACCAAGTTGTTGAGAAAAACCTTTGTCGACTAACCTTTCTTTGAAGTGAAAAATGGTACTTGTCACAATCCTTCTGGTATATTTGATGAACATCAAACACCTTCAAAACACCCTCCAATATTGTGAGTTCAAGTTGGAAACAATTATTCATCTAAAAGTCACTCAAATTTTGACAATAGACATTAAAAAATGAGAAGTTTGAAAGATATTTATGAACGAGATGATAATATAACACTATTTGCCTTGTTTTCATCCCAACCTACTTGATTTGAAGAAGTTGTAATGCAAAAAGAATGGGTATAAGATGCAATGAATAATGGAATTGATGCTATTGAAAGAAAAAATAGGATTTGGTTGATCTTCCACAAAATAAAAGTACCATTGTTGTTAAATGGGTTTAAAAAATAAAATTGAATGAAAAAGGTGAAATCAATAAATGCAAAGCAATATTAGTTGCCAAATATTTTTCACAACAACCTAGCATACATTCTGTTGAGACTTCTGCAAAAAAATGACATATTTATCAAATGGATGTAAACTATGTTTTCCTAAATGGATTGTTGAATGAAGAAATATATAGGGCTGAACCACCTGGATTTGAATTCAAGCGACAAGAACACAAAGAGTACGAATTGAAGAATACCTTGTCTGGTTTGAAGCAAGATGCAAGAGCTTGGTACAATATAATTGGTCATTATTTACTCAATGATGGTTTCAATAGAATCAAAAGTCATTCTACTTTGTATAACAATACAAATCCATAAGGTACAATTTTTATCTTATGTCTTTATGTTGTTAGATTCATTTAAAGCAGCAATCAAAAAATGAGTCTGAAATGACAAATCTTGGATTAATGGAGTAATTCTTAGGAATTGAAGTGGAACAATCTGATTATAATATTTTTGTTAATCAACATAAGTATTCTACTGATTTTTTGAAAATTTTTAATATGGAAAAGTGTAAACCAATAGATACTCCTACTGCATTTGGTACTAAGCTAAGAAAAGAAGATGTTGGATCAACAGTTAATTCCCCATTTTCTAAGCAACTTGTTGGAATTCTTATGTATCTTAATGCTGCTAGACCTTATATAGATTATGCAACAAGTTCTATTTCAAGGTTTATGGAATCTCCTAAATATTTATATTCGAAATTCAAGAAGAGTATTTTAATGTACATTGTAGGTACAATCACTTTTGGTTTGCGGTACATAGCTTCATAAGAAAGTTCGCTCATAGGTTACACAGACAATGTTTTTGTAGGAAACATTGATTGTAGGAAAACCACATATGGATATGTTTTTCTTTTTGGAAATAATTTCATTCATGCCAATCTAATAAGCATCCCATTGTTTCCATATATTTTGCAAAATCTTATCACATAGCAACAACTATAGTAGCATGTCAAGCAGCTTGGCTTAAAATAATTTTGGTAGATTTTGGATGTACGGAGAAAGAGCCTACTTTTAATTTTTGTGATAACAACTCTATTATTTCCTTGTCAAAGAATAGTGTGTTTCATCATAAAAAAAAAACACATTGACCCTCGGTTCCATTTCATCCATGAACTTGTAAAAATGGTGATATCTTCCTCCAATTTTATGGTTCAAAAGTGCAATTATCATATATCTTCACCAAACCTTTGGGAAGAATTTTTTTTGAGTTTCAAATAAAAAATATTGGCATTGTCAATATAAAAGAATGTAACCCTAAATATTAAGAGGGAGTGTTAGGAATAGTAATATGTAAAGCTACGTATTTTATTATCAATATGTTATTGGTTAGAAGTTTCTCAAACATTCTCTTCAACTGTTTCTGGTTAAAAATTGTTAGTTTGTAATCATTATAATGTTGTGTAATGCAATCAATTCGCATCATTCATTTGATGTGTTTAACTTTTGTCTTAATTTGTCTCTATTTGTTTTTGTTACTTCTTATTTTTTGATGTCTATTGTCAGAATTTGAGTCACTATTAGACAGAGAACTATTTCCATATTGAACATGCAATCTTGGAGGGTGTTCTAAAGGTGCTCGATGTTCATCTAAAATAATACAAGGGTTGTGAAAAGTATCATTTTTCACTTCATTCCATGACATAATTTCCATAAATTTAACACCTCTACTAACAAAAAATTTCTTAGTGACATGGTTGTACAGACCATATGCTTTGGAATGTTCACTATAGCCTATAGAAATAGTATTCTCACGTTCATCATCAAACATCTTTCTAACTTCATCAAGAACATGAGAAAAAATAATACACCCAAAAGTATGAAATGAGAGACATCTACCTTTGTTTCACTCCTTTTTTCTTTTGGTATTGTACCTTGAACACTGGAATTTGGTGATCTATTTAATATGTATATTGGACATGCAACTACTTTGACCCAAAAATCCATAGACAAATTTCTTACTGTAAGTAAACTCCTGGCCATGTTCATGATCGTTCAAATTTTTCTTTTTGCTGAGTATATATGGTAGGTAATTATTTCTTTATGAGACAACAAAGAAGCATTTAATTAATTTACAAGAAATTTAGTCAAATCTTTAGATTCAAGAAGAGCAGTCACAAGCATTTCAAATTTCTTAGGTAAACTTCTAAGAAATTTCTCAACAACGCTTTGATCTTCTATCTTTTCACCATTAATCCTAATTATAATATCCCGATTTTGACCCCATTTGCATTAAAATTATATATGACGTAAACAATGTTATTAAATCATGGTGTGGAGCTCAAGGAAAAGGTACGACCATGGATTTAGAATTTATGTTTTGGAAATTAAAATCGATGCCGATGGTATTTGTGTTAGTCGATGCCACAATAATTTTGGACATCATGTAAATATG
Organism: Pseudotsuga menziesii; assembly: GCA_001517045.1. Classification (NCBI taxonomy): domain Eukaryota; kingdom Viridiplantae; phylum Streptophyta; class Pinopsida; order Pinales; family Pinaceae; genus Pseudotsuga; species Pseudotsuga menziesii. Next base: position 903,102 of record LPNX010938132.1, read on the forward strand.
CAATTAATAAAAACACCCAGAATTAGATATGTCAATGCAACATTAAATAGATGGGGGCATGATTTCACAAGGAATAGGGAGGGAAAATATTCAAACCCATGAGGCAATAGTGTTGAGGAAAATGTCAAAGGGAAAACCCATAAAGCTGTCAACTACCCATTTTTGTCTTTTGTGCCGAGTCATTTATTTCTTCCATGAATTGGATGAGGTAGTTAATTCCTTGGGATGGGAAGAGTATGGGAGTCAATTTCGAATTAGGGAAGCCACCCATTTTTCGAAATCATGTTTTTTACTTATGGGGCAAGTAAATTCTCAGAAATGCATGATCAAGCCAAAATTTACACATGTGTTTTGCTTCCTCATGCAGGCATTCTCATCCTGTTTTTCTGCAATTTCCTCCATTTCTCCATGGATGGGATTTTTATTTTGTATTGTTGAGAGAATGTGCAGTAGAGATTCATGATTTGGGTGCTTAAAGAGGTCATTTTTACTTTCCTCATGCAGTTGGATATTGTTGTGTGTTTCCCTCATGATTTTCTGCATTTTCCTCATTGCTCTCCAAGATGGAAAGCCATTTGTGCAATGCCCAGTGGCTGGGAAGGGAGATGCATGATTTGGGGGTTTAGGGAGGTTTTTTTTTCTCCTATAATGTCCATGATCGTTTCCTAAAATTGTATTTTCTATCCCAAGTTGTTTCTCCCTTTCTCATTTTCATTTTTTGGATCCCAGGAACATTTTGTTCATACCTAGCATTTGGATGTTGTTGTTTTGCAAATCCTTGTGTTGGTTTGAACTAGTTAGGCATGGAAGAGGCCCATAATTGGCTTGATAAAACTCATGAAGAGAGGAACCTCAAGAAAGATCGAGGGGTTGGTTATCTTTTTATGCACAACCTAAAGAACATTGGAAGGGAAGGTATTGCCTGAGGGAACTGTGTAGTAGTGAAGGGAATACTTCCTTGTGTTGGGTGTGTAGGTATTGTGAAATGCCAATCTAGATAGATATGTTGTAGGTGTCCATAGCTCAATGGTTGAGCTCAATAGCTAGAAATTCTACCTTTCCATTGCCTTGGTATCCTGAGAAACCCAACTGTTGGTTGGTTTGGCTGAGTTGTGTGATGCATTTGACCTGAGAGTGGGTCATTTCCTTGATAGCCTGTGAAACCCAATTGTATATTGGATTGCATGTGTCTTGTTTTGAAATATGTACAGTCTGTGAAACCCAACTATAGGTTGGCTTTACTATTGTAATGTGTGTTGGCTCGTTTTCCTATAGCCTATTAAACCCAGTTGTGTATTGGATTGGTTGGACAGTCTAAGAAATCCATCTACAGGCTTGACCATGTGTTGTGAGTTATGGCTATGTGTAAGCTTGTTGTTCCCTCGTTCCTTATGTAAATCATGCCCATCTCAGGCGTGGAAGTGGAGCTGAGAGATTGATGAGCACAATGGCCTATGGTTGGGTGGAACATTGCAGCGACATAGATAGTTGCGGGGAAGCTTCTTCTCAAGATAAGTATTTTCTTGTGTTTAATCTTTGAAATGTATTTGTTTTATAAATTATTATGAACATTCTTAATGAATGTGTTGAAATATATTTTCTACCACTGTATATTTCATTATGCATCTGTGTATGTATAATTTTATGTTCAATGCATTTTATGTTATGTTCAACTAGCTAGATTTCTCATTTTGACAATAGCAGCAGTGTAGTCGCATCCTCTCCATTAAGTAGAGGGGAGGAGACATGACACTAAAATGATTGAAAACACCCATAACGTTTTCCATGTAATTATGAACACCGTGTGATTCACTCACCTTAAGGGTTTCAAATTGAATTCTTAGAGGTTGTAATCTCACAATTTTCACTTTTTCATTACCCTGATAAGCAAACTTAAGAAAATCCCCAATTTCTTTAGCATTCTTTGCACCAATAATTTTTGGAAATATAGAATCATCTACAGTATTAAAAATAAGATTGTGTTTTACCCTCCTTTTTCTTTTGTTCCTCTAATTTATTTCTTTTGGCAATAAACATAGCTGAAACAACAGTTGAATCAGGCTGTTTAAACTCTGATTCAATACACTCCAAACATCCTATTCCTTCCAAAACTATTGTTAATCTCATACTCCAACTGTCATAATTTTATTTAACCGAAATAGGTGTTTGGGTAGAAACATTACTAGATGCAACCATTTACAAAAAAATATACAAACCATTTTATTTTACCTCTATAATAGAGAGATTTTGTTTAGGTCTTTTTCTCTCACTAATGCACTCTCAACAATCAAAATTTGGATCGAATCCTTGTTTCTGGTTAGTGTGAGGAAAGGAAAATACTAGCTTCAAAAGCATATTTTTTCTGTTTGCAAACAAGTAGACATTCTTTGGATCAACCTATGCTATGATACCATGTTCAAATACAGGGAGCATATTTTGTTTAAATATATGACCTGGATCCAGTTTCTTGTAAGCATGTTCAACAAACATACTTGTTGTAGTGAAAAGGTGCATAATATCATAGGATTTGATACTTTCTCATTGAGTTTGTTACATGGGAGAAGTTGTTGGACCCAAGATAGTGACAACAATCACTATGTTGAAATCCCAAAGATGAAGTATGGACCAATGTTAAAAATGAACTTTAATGAGAAGCCATAAGAATCCCTAAAGAACTTGATGAAACATTGAATAAGAAGAAAACGAATGAAGAATTTGAGGAGCACCATGCACTAGAGTTGAAAACTAAGCCAGTAGTTTTTTGAAATTTTTCTTGGAAGGAACCTTGATCTGGAGAACACCAAGATTCTCCTTGAAGTACTCAAACTTCACTTTGGCCATTTCTAGCACAGAATCGCATCAAGGTTGATTATGTCCATCAGGGTTGATTACGTCCAAGGATAACCTGCGAGCTTTTCCAGGACCGATTACATCTGAGAAAAACCTACAGGACCATTTACATCTGAGCAACCTACGAGCTTCACCAGGATTTATGCTCAGACAACCTGTCTCACCAGCTATGTTAGAACTCCCTCTTTCGAGAGATATCGATCTGGATTACAAACTGGAGATTCACTGCTCCTATCTGCATCATACCAAAATGCAAGTCATATCAATCAAATCAAGTAGTAGTTTTCAAAAGAAACATACTACCTCCCAAATAGCAAGTTGCCTCAGCTATACTCAGCTCCATACAGGACTCCAACCTGCCAAACCAAGAGATCACATCTGATCTCATACTAAAGCAGCACCTCAAAGTTCTCTTCCTATGAATGGCACTGCCTTCCTATTACGAATCCACATAACCCTCCAAGTTAATATTCCAATTCATATCATACTTGAAGCCATACTCAACTATATCCTTCATGTAGCTCACTGTATGCTTTGTAACCATCAAGTGAACATGTCTCAAGGTGTTCACAGCAAAGGAAATATCTGGTCTTGTATTCGTCAGGTACATCAAGGAACAAATAATCTGATGATACATCATGGCATCAACCAAATCTGATGAAGCAACACTCAATAGCTTTAGGTTCGATGCCATAGGTGTGGTTATGGCCTTGCAGTCCATTATCCTGAACCTCTTCAGGATCTCTATTGCATACTTCCCTTGTCCCATGGAGATTCTTCCGCACCTCCATTCCTAGAAAGTAGTGCATCATATCCAAGTCCTTCATTTCGAACTCAGGAGCAAGTCTTCTTCTTGCAACTCTTTTCTGTCAGGAAAAATTCATCGACATATAAAAGGAGCATCATTGGTCTTCTACCTTCAACCTTGAAGCAAAGGTTGGAATCTGCTTTACTCTTAGTAAATCCTAGCGTCATCAGTAATCTGTCCATCCTGTCGTACCATGTCGAACCTCGGGATCTTCTCTAGTCATGCCCTCTGAAGCAAAGCATCATTCTCCCTCTGCCTTTCATACTCTATGCACTGAAACATTCTGTACCAGAGTGACAAGTATCTTCCTCTACTACTAATATGCTATGTATCCATCTAGGGTCATTGGATACCAAGATCCTTTATCTTGAACCTTTTCAAAAGTTCTTCTCGCACCCATCTATGAGCTTGTCAACCTTTATAGGCTTTCATCTTCAACCTTGTAGCAAGGGTTAAGATCTTCACCACTCTAGGTGATATTCAAGCTCCTCGTGTATATGTTATCCCATAGGTGTCTTTTGAGCTCGTACAAGGCCTTCTTTCATTTGTACACATGATTCTGCCTATCATGTGTCTCAACTCCCACTGGCTGCAAATGTCTCTTCGTAGTCTATTCCTTTTTTTCATGAGAAGCCTCGTGCTATGAATCTTGCCTTGTATCCCACGATGTTTCCATCTACTGCATGATGGAACTAAAAAATTCCCTTCATCACTTGTTCTTCGGAACAAGTCTCATCCTTCTTTTCTTGTAGACATTTGTACGCGGTCTTTCCTACAATTCAAATGCACCAGTTGTATGATTAGAAGCATTTCATAATGCATATTCATAATGGTAAATTATTATGCATAAATATATTATCATGCAACTATTTTATCCAATACAACATTCATCCATATCTCACAAAAACTTTCTAGATGCCTTCCATCTCTACCATGACATCATTGAGATTGTGCACTAATTCAATATGTCAGAAAAGAGGTTTCATTCTAGATAAGTAGCAATGGATATTTGTATAGCACCTTGAGATACTTACCCATCACATGCATATTAGTAGTATACTGTCATTAATGCAAACATTCTATCATGCATAATACATCAACTGAAAATATAAACAAATGCATAACAAAACAATATCATGAAATGACAATTGAATACTTATCTTTATTTTTTTCGTGGGTAGACTCCTTCTTGAGCCTTCAGATTCATCATCTTCTTCATTCATAATATCATTGTTTCTTATCCAAATTCTAATATGGATAAGAGGTTCAAAAAGAGTTGAGTTCTTCATATTCCTCATCACTTGAGGTATCTTCTTTGAATTGTGAAATCTTTATCTTCAGTTGCTCCCATCTTCTTTTCTCTTATTATGAGTTGAACATCTTCTTGTGTGTGCTCTTCCCGGAGTCTTTCTAAAAGTAATCACTTCCTTCTGGCACACATTCCTTAAATGAATGAATCCCATGATCCTCAGAGTCTATTCAAGGAGGTTATCACAACTTCTGCATTCTCCACTTCTTCTTCTACCGCTTCAAGTTGTTCTTTGATTTGTAAAGTATGACTGTATAGTTTTTGCATTCTAGATCTTCACATTCTTCAACTGTTTTCTTAAAGTCATATTCAAATTTATGTTCTTCCCTTCAAATAGATTGGTCAAGGAATCAAACATCTCTTTAGGTGTCTTTAGGGAAGACACTTGTGGTATAAGGTGATCCTTGATTGAATCAGCAATGATCTTCTTGACCTTGACCAAGTTCTTCTTGTGTAAGGCTTTAGCCTCATCTCACTCTGGAACTCTCTTCACTTATGTAGGTTTCCAATTCATTTTTTTTAGAGAGATCATATACTTCCATGCTTGGAAGTTGTCAAATTCACCAAGCTTATCATCAATCTGATGTGATATATCACTTTCAAATGAGAACCTCAAATGAAAATAGCAAAAGATTAGATCTTACCAATTTTAGGTGTCCGCCCTGGTTTCGGAGCTGGCTGATCTAGGGTTTGTTAGATAAAGGCTAATTTTAAAAACTTGGAATATTTCAGATCTGATTGGATAGAAATATATAAATATTCAATGTGAGCTGTCCAATGTACTCCTTTTTGAAAACAATGGAGGGAAGATCCCTAAACATGAATCCCTAGTTTACCAATTTCTTCTACAGAAATTCTTGATACTGTTTTTGCGGTATCTCCGAAAGTAATACTCCTTTGTGTCTAAAATTTCATACTGAGGTATCCCCATCTGTCTGTGTTACCACACCATAGGTTTCATAAGAATTGGTTCACCAATTTGGACTTATGAGCGTTTTCCCAAGGTGAACTGTTTTAGGACTGTTCAGTATAGCGAAGTTGTGCGGACTGCCACATGTCCCTATTTCATCTTCTGGGTATGAAAATTTGACCACATAAATTAAATTCCATGCCCTTTCTATAAAATCTTCATAAATTTCATGTAGACCTTCATTTCCCAAGATATAGCAATTCTCCCCAGGTGTCATGTTTGGGAAGGAATCCTAGGAGAGGCTGGAACCGTAACTTGGAAGAACCATATCTCCTAGAATATAGTGAATATGAGGCTGAAAATTAGATACAGTGTACATAAGGAATTTATCTTTGACCTATGAAATATTAGGGCCTTGAGACTTCTTAAATCTCAAGATATAGCGAATGTACCAAAATGTATCAATTTCAGTATTCTAGGGTTTTCCAGGCCCGGGGTCAAACTAGGGTTTGACTTTCCTTGGGTTTCACCCAACCAAAAATCTCAACCCAGGTCTCTAAACTTAGATTTTGATGAGGAGAGAAATCCTATGCCGGGATCACTCAAAAATTCCTCTTCTATAAAAAGCCCTAATTTCCTGCACCAAAAACTAGAAAATGCCCGGAATCGAATTCTGCTTTAACAGAAAGATGTGCCCTTCAATGGAGAGTTAGCCTAGCATAATTTTGTTGATGTATTGTGGAGAGAGACCCAAAAATTAAAAATCCCTAGCTTCTGCAGCTGCACAATTTCTTCTTCTCAGGTTAGCTCTGATACCATGTTATATTTTTATCATTTAAGCAATATGATCTTAGGATCTTATCCGAGAGAATAACATGCACAGCAATAAACACAAGAGACAAGAGACACAAAGAATTTTCCTTGAGGAAACCATAAAGGAGAAAACCCTGCAACTTCCTCAGAGATAGAATGAGCACCAATGGCAGCAGTAAAACCCGAAAATAGAAAATATGATCTCCACAGCTTGTTCTTTCTCACACACTTGAGAGAGCTTCTCCTCTCTCACTCATGCGCCCCAGTGAGTGAGTGTGTATGTGATAAATAGAGAGGCTCACTCTCTATTTATATTCTTTCATTCACTTAATCTCCACTTCAACATGTCGGCCCCACTTAACAATTACTTACTAGGGCCGACATCGTTAGGAGAGTCTAATAACCCTAGTGCCCCACAACTATGGAGACTTTTCCCTCTGATCAATAAGGAGGGTTAACCTTGACATAATTGTGGGGACTATTGCCCTGACTTACAATGGAGGGTTAACCTCAAAGACTTTACATTAATTGTTTACATTATTTAATCTCCCGATTGAAACATCGAGGCATGACATGACTCAATTACATTATAGATACTTCCCAGAATAAACATCGAGGTACAATACATAAGATATACAAGTGAATACATTCTGAAGTTACAAATACA
>LPNX010938132.1:912896-959203 GCA_001517045.1 Pseudotsuga menziesii
ATCAAGGAGTTTAATGCAAATGAAAAAATGGATAAAGACCACTTGCCATGTGTCTTATTGGGAGTAAAAGGGTTTTCCTTTTTAAAGAAACATTTTCCAAGAGGAAGAAGCTCCACGAACATGAATAGTTTCGTTGGAGACTTTCAATAAAGAGGATTAGCTCTTGGAAAGGGTTGAACCAAATTTCATTTTTCATTGCGATCTGGAAAGCGTGGATCAGAAGGTAAGTGTATGCAATTTTTTATTATTTTGACGCCTGCAAATCCAGTTTTAGCAAGTTATGTGGATCTGAATGAAAGTGTAAACATTTTAGATAAATCTTAAAAATCCTACATTTTCGGGGCTTCCTAGATTTTGTTATTCCTGCGATTCTTAGTTTGCCTATGATTTCAGTTCTAGAGTGATCTTAATTTTTTTATTGATGATAGGTATTAATCTTGGATAGATCTTGTAATGCCTGCGATTTCCATTTTGTCTATGATTTCAATTTATACCAACTTTACCCGACTCTATCATGCGCCAAGAGGGATCAAATATTTCGAGGTGCAAACCCTTTTTTGGAGTGCAATTGTTGAAGCAGGGTTTGCACCTCAAAATATTTGATCCCTCTCAGTGCATGATAGAACCGGGTAAAGCTGGATCTAAGCTAGTTGCAGTTGTGGGCGATGCTCGTGGGGATGATGACCATCTCTTGTTTGGCATTGGTTAAAACGAAGTGGCAATCTAGAGTCGGCTCATGAAATCTAACTTTTGGGGTATATTTTTCAGCCTAGATTCAACTTTACTCTTTCACTCTCTAAAAGTTGTACATATAATGTAATGTACAACTTTTAGAGAGACTTGAAATTCTCCTAATACACTGGGCATGTGAACACACTTTCACTCTCTAAAAGTTGTACATATAATGTAATGTACAACTTTTAGAGAGACTTGAAATTCTCCTAATACACTGGGCATCTGAACACACTCCATACTTGACATCATATATGGTATTTGTATGAAAGGGCATTTAATTGTAATAATTTTCTCCTTGAGTTTGTTATACTATTTGCTTGAAAAATATTAACATTTCCAGGTTTGGGCAATTGATATGAATGTTCTACCTTTTATTTTTTTGACAGTTCAAACATTGCAAGGATTGGGAAACTGTTATGAACATGTTATCCTTTGTTGTTGAGAATCCAAAAGCTGCTTGGGTTAACATGGCAAGTCTTTTTTAAATGTCCATCTATTTGTGACGCCCATGATCTCATTTTTGTTCCTTCCATGAGTGAGCATTTAAATGGAAGAACTTCATTCAAAACACTTCCTTCTACTTTTTCATTTCCAATGGCTAGATCTCTGCAAATTTTGACACCCATGACATCATCATTGTCCCTTCCGTGAACATTTAAAAGGAAGAACCATGCATGTTTTCCAAACACTTTCCTAATTTCTTGTTTCCAATGGCTAGATATATACTAAACAATTCAAAATTGCAGAGGTAAGGTATAGGTAAAATGAAACCAAGTTCCCCCTCAGTGATGCCTTGATATTCTCATTCTGAGACAAAGGTATTATTCATTAATTTTGCAGCCTCAAAATATTCGTTCATCTTTCACAAACGATCTCTTTGTGTATATATACATAGACATGAAGGACATATACATGCAGTTTAAGAACAGATATTGAAATATCTGCCATGTCGATCGGGAAACACAACACGTCCGTGGCACCTTCACGTGAGCAGGAGATGCTCTCACAGATTTAAGAACTTGAAAATATATTCAACTCATTGGACGAGGATGGAGATGGGAGGGTATCTTTCAGAGAGGTGGACATGATCATGAGTCAATTCAGTTTCCTGAACATTACGGAGAAGCAGCTCAAGCACATGATCGAGGAGGTGGACTCCGATGAAGATGTCTACATCGATCTCCAAGAATTCATTGAGATGAATACTATGGACATATTTAATGTCATTTGTGAGCACATGGATGACCTCAGAAATGCCTTCGTCATCTCGATGTGGAGCAGAGCGGTTGCATCTCCGTCGTCGAGCTACATGAGCTGTTTGGGAGATCCGACTACCATTAAAGGTTATCACGTGCATCGATGTCGACGGGAATGGAATCATACATTCTACGCTCACATTAGCAATGATAGCAATTATGGAAGTGCCTAAAATCAAATACAATATGTGCTATGTCTATTCACTCCCTACTACTATAAAATGTAACCCTAATGACTGGCCCAAATTCATCACGTCGAATAGCTTCAATTATTCTTCTCACATCTTCATCCTGAATCATTTTTTCTCGAGACTTTGAAATAATCAAGAATCCAACGTTCCAAGTGTATTAACAAATGTCGATAGATTGGTGAGGACCGGGTTACAGGTGGTTCAAGATACCATCGAGAGTCATTTCTACAGCCTAGTAATTGATACAATTTATAAAATTTACTAAATATGCATCAGCATATCATATGAGACATAAACTGAAATTACATGAATTCCCATACCTCGGACATAATATGAAATTGCTCTATGTTTTTGAAGTGTGTAGAATTGTTTTGATTCATTTACAAATTTTATATATATATATATAAAACCACTTGTGATAAATTATTAAGCCGATATTAAGTTGAACTTAATCTTTATCCTGAGTGATGAATGCTTTGGCCACTATCTTCTCCCCTTCATCACTGTAGAGTTTTGTGTACATAGTGAACCTTCTCCATTCAAATTCTTCCTTCAGTGTTTCTTGAAATCAAATCCATCTGTATTGTATGAGTGATGAATGCTTCTTGCAGCCACTATCTTATTGCCTTCATAACTATAGAGTGTTGTGTGTGGTGAGCCTCTATTGATAGCACTACAAATATTTATACATAATGTGTAGTGAGCCTCTACTAAGAAACTTGTCTGCAAATATTATATTTGCATCCTTTGTTAAATGTTAGATGTTATGCATTGAAATATGGATACATGTGTCAAAATTCCCCACAATAAGGCAATGCCGTATGCATGTAATATGAGCCTTTGAATCTTTAGACACCTCCACAACAAGTGGTATTAATATTAATCATGCACGTAATAGTTTTTCTTTATATTTCTTTGCATCAATACCTACCCAACATGCTTTCTCATGGCTCTCTTACTCTAGTGCTCCTAAACCTAGCTCATCTCTACACTCAATATTCTATTTTTATTTATTTGCATCAAATACCTACCCAACAGGCTTTCTCTAACCGCAGCACGCTCCAGTCACAGATGATATAGCCGTTACCCAATACACTATATGCATACACTACATTTCCCTCACCGCCTTTGCTAAATATTTTATCACTCCTTCCTTGCGATCGTCTACCAAGCTACCTATTCATATACGGCTGTTACAACACACATATATTCTTAGAATCTAAATTCTTAATAGTCATAGATTAAACATTATAAAAGCAACAAAAAAGGAACCGATTATGATAGAGGTATGCCGAGACGTTAGTAAAGATTATGAAATTGTTATGGACTATTTGGGAATGAGCTTTTGCAACCCATTGCTTTTTTCCCAGACTTGCTTCCTCCTAAAACATGCCTCCAGTGAAACCTAATTACTTGAATACTGGTATAGTTGGTACTACCAACGCTTTAAATATATATCTATCATGAGTGGATTCTTTGAGCGGACGTTGTAGTAGATTTAAATATATATCTATTATGAGCCGACATTGTGCCATGTGTCAGCTCCATGTTGAGCACGAAATTACACATCTACCTCATATGGAATTACAATCTTTGCATCCAAGCCTGGAACTTTTCATTCATCTTCTCCCCTCTTCAAACGAACCCCATAGTTTTCTCTCATTTTTTGGATCAATTGTTCATTGGGATGATTTTGCTCGAATCATGGACCAAGCCCTCGTTTCCTAATGATCTTAAATTATTGTTCCCACTGAAGAACATGGTAACATTTAGGCATGTTCTTGCTATGTATGTGTTTCTGTGCTAGAGACATCGACATATTCTCTAGTTATTGAACTTTACGGAGATGATATCTTGACTTCATGTAGAATAGGCGCACTAGGAAAATTGAAATTTCCTTAGTTCGCGAGGCTGGTCGTGGTTGCTGAAAAGCTTCTAGTAAAACTATACCCAGCCCCTATGTGTTTAAGACTTCTTGATGTTTGTCCAAGAACACACTTCATTACTATTTTTATTTTTTTATTTCTTATGGATCCCAATGGAAGGATTTCATTTCTCATATTGTATCCTTTGACGATATAATATTTGGTTGCAGCTGAACTCATTTGTGAAAATTTCTAAAGTAATGCAATGTTTGACATTAATATTGAATCCTTTGACGATATAATATTTGGTTGCAGCTGAACTCATTTGAGAAAATTTCTAAAGTAATGCAACGTCTCACATTTGAGGCTACACATTACTGCTTGAGTTAAAGTCTATAGATTGGCATGGGTATGTGGACGTTTAGCCACAAAATCACAGATGCCAAAACAAAAACAAAATCCAGAAATCACACATGGATTGCTTATTTTTAGAGCTTCGCTTCTCAGTCCGAAAAGCCTTAGGAACACTAGTCCGCTAAAGACCATATTTCTTCTTCCAATGAAGCAATGGTGGTGCTTTGCTGTGTATAGATATTAAGCCTAGTTTAATCTTCAAGCCAACATTGTGGTAGCTTCAAATATATATTTATTATGAGCTAACATTGTGGGAGATTTAAATATATATTTATCATGAGTCGACATTGTGCCGACATTGTGCCACGTGTCACTTCCACCTTGAGCACGGAATTACACTTCTACCTCATACCGGGCTATAGAATGCGCCTCTCGGCGCAATAAATATATTAATATATAAACCCCGATCTATAATTAGGTGGGCATTTTATATAGATGCATGTGATGAAAATGTTCCCAATATTTACTTGAATGCATTGACTACAAATTTCAATAAATTTAAACATTAAGATACTTCCATCATTTGTTTTGGGTTTAACGCCCGTGATAAGAAGGTTCCCAATATTTGATTTAATGAATTATCTGCAAATTACAATAGATCTAAATATTAAAATACTTCCATCGTTTACTTTGGGTTTAACGCCCATGATGAGAAGGTTCCCAGTGTTTGATTTAATGAATTATCTACAAATTACAATCAATCTAAATATTAAAACACTTCCATTGTTTGCTTTGGGTTTAACGCATGTGGTGAGAAGATTCCCAGTATTTGATTTAATGCATTGTCTGCAAATTACAATAGATCTAAATATTAAAATGATTCAATCAAAAGTGTCCCGGCGTTGATTTGATGCTTAGTATGCAATGTTAATAGATCTAAACACTAAAATAATTCCATCATTTGATTGAAAACCTAAGAGCTAAGGATAGTCACTTGGGAGAATCAACCCAAGTGTTGGACTACCTTTGTTATGTAATGAATCATCGAAACTGATGTGCTTCCTTCATAGCGTGAAGATACTAGTGGTATTCTTGTTGAGGGAATAGATCCTTCATCACAAGTGGAATACAAATGTCTGGTTGTAATCTCTCCCGATATTCTTACCATAGAAAGTACGCTGGTAATTTCACTGCATGGTTATTAATGTGGAATTTGAACTCATCACCAGGATAAGAATCTTTTTAGATAATAATTGTATTAGTTCTTGTGGACTTTGATAGCGTTCATGTTGTTATGTTTGGTGTTTTTTTATTTTGAATTTAATATATATCTGGGATGTTGATTTATTGGTCAATACTGAGAGGGGGGGATCAGTATTGTTATCTCTTTACTAATTTAACCACTTTTTAAACCTATCATTAAATACACAAAACGCAATTTTAACGTGGAATCCCAATAGGCTAAACCACCAATACGTCCTATTACTGCAAAAAAATTATTTACAAACAGTTTTTCCTGCTGCTACAAACAAGGAAGGTGTTACACCCTATTTATCAGGAACTACTGGAAGGAAGCTACAACCCCCTAATTTCTCAGCTGCTACTTAAAGGATTCTACGATACCTTATTTATCGGCTACCACTGGAAGGATGATATGGCCCCCTGGTTTATCAGCTACTACTGAAAGGATGCTACGAAACCCTATTTACCAGCTACCACTAGAAGGAGGCTACAACCCCCTAGTTTATCAACTACTACTGAAATGATGCTACAACACCCTGTTTTGTCAGCTATGACTGACAGGATACTCCTACACACTATTTACCAGCTTTTTCTAGAAGGAGGCAACAACCCCCTGCAAGATTATTTCCTGCCCTAGCACCACCTTGCCACCCTAATATGTTTTCTATAATAAACTAGATTTATTTTCCCTTCATTCGCTGTCATACCTGCTAGTCTTTGTTTATCATTTTCGGATGTATACTCTGAGACCATTCTCTCACTCATGCCTCAATGTATAAGTACCTTCATGTTTCCTACGGATGCATCCCTTTATTCTAGAAACATGCCCTTTCACAATATTTCCCTTTCAAATCTGATAATCACACATTTTCAACAATCTATGATTAACAATTTTTAATTAAATAATTAATTAAAAACTTCTTGATTACTTCTGATCTCTGAGCTCCCTTCTTCTCTGATCGCAGGATTCATCAAACCAATGCCTATGGACTTCCTTTCCTCTATCAGCAGGAATACTCTATCTTGAGACCTTTGGACTTCTCTTTTTCTCGCATCGATGGGATTCTTTTCCTCCTCTACAAGCTCTCTACAGGCTATCCCTATCTCATCTGTACATGTTTCTCTCACAAAACACAGGATTCACCTTCCATATATGAGTTTCATGTTGGACATTATTCTTTACCATTTTTGGGCACACCTCATAATTCATTACTGCAGCTTAGCTTAATGTTTTCTGGTCCTTTTGCAATCTCCTTCTCCAGAATCAATCTAGGTCGTTGATCTAATTTTGAGTCTCTCCAGTCCATCAACCTAGCAAACATATTTACTCCTTGAAATTGTATTTCCGCACCACGGTTTCCTAATTAACGATTCCCCACCATTGATCTTCATCGGGTGTTTTCCCAATCGTTGATATGATTTAAGATGAGGATTGCGGAATGTGGGTTTGTGAATTTTCTAAAATTTCTTTTCATGATTTCCGTAATTGTATTTTTGTACCAACCATTCTGCATCATTGATCTCCTATGGGCTCTTCTGTGACCATTGATCTGAGATAAGATGCGGATTGCGGGATGCAGAAATGTAACATTTTCTCAAATCGTATCTCAACTTTCCACTGTTATAATTTTATCATTCAAGCTAGAATTATGATCTTAGGATCTTTAAATGAGAGAATAACATGCATAGCAATAAACACAAGAGGCAAGAGACACAAATAATTTCCCTCGGGGAAACCATAAAGGAGAAAACCCAACATCTTCCTGAGAGATAGAATCAGCACCAAAAGTAAAACCCGAAAACATAAAGATGATCTCCCGACAACAGTAGCCTCTCTCTCTGATCCCAACAATTTCTCTCTCTCACTCATGCACCCCAATGAGTGAGTGTGTGTGTGGTAAATAGAGAGGCTCACTCTCTATTTATATTCTTTCATTCACTTGAAACCCACTCCAACATGTCGGCCTCACTTAACAATTACTTACTAGAGCTGACATTTCTAGGAGTGTCTAATAACCATAATTCCCCACAACTTGTGGGGACTTTGCCTCCTCCGACCAACAAGGATGTTTATCCTTAACACAATGATGGGGACTATTGCCCTGACTTACAATGACTCACCTAGGGTTGACTTCTATAGGATATTCTAATAACCCTAGGGCCCCACAACTAAGGGAATTTAACTGTTTACCAATAGGAGGGTTACCCATAATGACTTGACATGACTTGTTTACATTATATAACCTCCCAATAGGAACATCGAGGCATGAAATGACTCAAATACATTATAGACACATCCTAGAATAAACATCGGGGTATAATACATAAGATATATGGATGAATACATTCCAAAGTTACAAATACATCAACACTCCCTCTTAACTAGGAAGGTATTCTCTCGACACAATTTATCAGCACAAGTCTTCTTCTCTATATCATCTGGATCATCATCGAGTCCTCATCATCTTCAAGTCATCTTCATCTTCGGATGTGGATCATCATCACTGGATCTAGAACATCACTCGATCTAGATCATCACTAGAGCATCATCTATGGATCTGGATCATCACTCAATCTAGATTATCACTGTGGGATCTGGAGCATCACTCGATATGGATCATCATCACTGGAACTTGATCACCACTGGATCTGGATCATCATCACTGGATATGTATCATCAGTCAATTTATATCATCATCACTAGATCTGGATCATCACTCAATCTGGATCATCATCGCTGGATCATCACTGCTGGATCATCATCACAGGTGCTATCTCATGATTCTTCTCGTCATAGGAAGTTCTACAGAGCCAGCCCTTTTTCATGTTGGTTGTACACCTAGCCTCCATGTAGGTCTTGTTTAGTGCTTATATCTGACACTAAGTTAGAATGGCCCACCTAGCACTTACATATGACCATGAGAGGAACACATCCAACACCATGTCAGAAAGGCACACCCAACACTCACATCTGACCATGTGGGAACACATCCCACAAACCTATTAGAAAGGCCCAGCACTCACATTCGATCATGCAGGAACACAACCCACAACCCTATCAGAAATTATCAGCACTTATATCTAGCCATGCGGGAACACATCCTGCAACCATGCTAGAAAGGATCTACACTTACATCTAGCCATGTGGGAACACATCCTACAACCTTGCTAGAAAGGCCCTGGACTTACATCCAACCATGCAGGAACACATCCTGCAACCTTGCTAGAAGGGATCTACACTTAAATCCAACCATGCGGGAACACATCCTGCAACCTTGCTAGAAGGGATCTACACTTACATCCAACCATGCAGGAACACATCATGCAACCTTGTTGGAAAGACTCTGCACTTACATCCAACCATGTGAGAACACATACTGTAACCTTGCTCAAAAGGATCTCAACCCCAGGTTGAGGGTTTCTAGTAATTGACCAGGTGCCTCCATTCTCGAAGAGAATGGCATTAACCCTTATATTTGATCAAGTGGTAACACATCCCTCAATCACATCAGAATGGCCATGCACTCATATATAATCATGTGGGAACACATCCCACAGTCATATTAGAATAGCCCTCAGTCCTAGACCGAGTATTCTTGGTAACTGACCAGGCACTTCCATTCCAAGAATGGCAATAGCCCTTATATCTGATCATGTAGGAACCAATCCTATAGTCACATCAGAATGGCTCAGCACTCATATCTGACATGGAAGGAACCAATCCTGTCACCATGATAGAATGGCTCAGCCCTTACATCTAACCATGGAAGGAACCAATCCCCTCACCATGTCACAATGGCTCACGGACTCATCACTTCCCCTTGGAAGGAACCTTGATCTAGAGAACACCAAGATTCTCCCTGAAGTACTCAAACTTCACTCTTGCTAATGGCTTCATCAACACATCATCTATCTGTTTGTCCATCACAACATATTGGAGCTTCACTACTACTCTTTGCACCATATCCCTAATAAAGTGATACTTGATCTCTATATGGTTCGACTTGTCATGGAACACCAAGTTCTTCGACAACTTCACACAACTTTGGTTGTCATAATATATACAAGTAGCATCTAAATGGAGATCAAATAAATCAGACAGTAGCTTCCTCTGCCATACTACCTTACAACTAGCTGAACAAGCTGCGACATACTCTGCTTCAACTGTACTCAGTGCCACACAAGATTGATTCCTTCTAAACGAAGAGATCAAACCTGATCGCATACTGAAGCAACACCCTCAAGTGCTCTTCCTATCGATGGCACTGCCTACCCAATCTGAATCAACATAACCCTCCAGGTGAATCTTCTGATTCGCCTCATACTTGAGCCCATAATCAACTGTACCCCTCTGGTACCTCAGAATATGCTTTGCAGCAATCAAGTGAAGATGTCTCGGATCTGTCAGGAATTGGCTCAAGGTGTTCACAGCAAAGCAAATATCTGGTCTCATGTTAATCAGGTACATCAAGGACCCAATCATCTTACAATACATCGTAGCATCAACCACTTCTGATGAAGCATCACTCAATAGCTTTAGGTTCGATGCCATAGGTGTGATCATGGCCTTGCAATCCATCATCCTAAACCTCTTCAGGATATCTACTGCATACTTCCCTTGTCCACACCTCCATGCCTAGAACGTAATGCATCATCCCCAAGTCCTTTATCTTGAACTCGACAGCAAGTCTTCTTCTTGCAAATTTAATGAGTTCCTCTTTTCTATCAAGTACGAGTCATTGACATATAATAGGAGCATCACGGGTCTTCCAACTTCAACCTTGAAGCAAAGGTTGAAATCCGCTTTACTCTCAGTAAATCCTAGAGTCATCAGTAATCTATCCATCTTGTCGTACCATGTCGAACCTCAGGATCTTCTGCAATTACTCCCTCTGAAGCATCATTCTCCCTCTGTCTTCCATACTCTATGCACTGAAACATTATGTATTGGAGTGACAAGTAGCTTCCTCTGCTACTATCATTCTATGTATCCATCTAAGATCACTAGATACCAATATCCTCTATCTTTGAAAGCGTTCTTGCATTCATCTATGAGCTTTTCATCCTTTATCAACCTTGTAGCAAAGGTTTAGATATTCATCAAGCTCATCATGTATGTGTTTCCCATGGGTATCTTCTGAGCTCATACAAGGCCTTCTTTCATTTGCATGCATGATTCTACCTGTCAAATGTCTCTTCATAGTTTATGCCTTCTTTTTGTGAGAATCCTTGTGCTATGAATCTTTCCTTGTCTCCCACGATGTTTACATCTACTACATGATGGAACTACAAACTTTCCTTCACGTATCGATACTGCATCCTAGACATCATTCTTATTGAACTAGTCTTCCCTTTCTTCTTGGTTACTTCTTCATAGCTGGAAGGTTCTACATCGATGATGTCACTACATTCATCATATTATTATTCATCTTGAACTGTCGTCACTTGTTCTTCGGAACAAGTCTCATTCTTCTTTGCTTGTAGGCGATTATGTATGCGATCTTTCCTACAAGTCAAATTCATTTGTATGGTTAGAAACATTTCACAAGGAATATTCATACTAGAAAATTATTATGCATAAATATATGATCATGCAACTATTTTAGCCAATAAAGCATTCATCCATATCTCACAGAAACTTTTCTAGATGGCTTCCATCTCTACCAAGACAACATTGAGATTGTGCAATAATCCAATATGTCAACAAAGAGGTTTCATTATAGATAAGAAGCAATGGAGATTTGTATAGCACCATGCACTACTTACCCATCACATCCATATTGGTAGTATAATGTCATTAATGCAAACATTCTATCATGCATAATACATTAATTGAATATAAACAAATGCATAACAAAACAATATTATGAGATGACAATTGAATACTTATCTTTATTTGTTTCGTGGGTAGACTCCTTCTTGAGCCTTCAGCTTCATTGTCTTCTTCATTCATAATAGAACCGTTTCTTATCCAAATGCTAAGATGGATAAGGGGTTCTTCAAGAGTTGAGTTCTCATTATTCCTCATCTCTCGAGGGATCTTCTTTGGATGGTGAGAGCTTGATCTTCAGTTGCTCCCATCTTCTCTTCTCTTATTATGAGTCGAGCTTCTTCTTCTTCTGAAAGTAATCACTTCCTTCTAGCACACATTCCTTGAATGAATGAATCCCATGATACTGGGAGGCCATTCAAGGTGGCTATCACCACTTCTTCTTCTACCACTTCAAGTTGTTCTTTGATTTGAGAGACCCTTGTAAAGTATGACTGTATGGTCTCTACATTCTGGATATTCACATTCTTCAACTGGTTTCTTAAGGTCATATTCTGATTTATGTTTTTCTCTTCAAATAGCTTGGTCAATGAATTAAGCATATTCGTTGTCTTTAGGGAAGAAACTTGTGGTACAAGTTGATCCGTGATTGAATCAACAATGATCTTCTTGGCCTTGACCAAGTTCTTCTTGTGTAAGGCTTTGAACCTCATCTCCCTCTGGAACTGGAACCTCTCTTACTTATGTAGGTGTCCAATTCATTTTCTTTAGAGAGATCATATACTTCCATGCTTGGAATTTTTCAACTTTAACAAGCTTATCATCAAGCTAATGTGATAGATCACTTTGAAATGAGAACCTCAAATGAAAATAGCAAAATATTAGATCTTACCGATTTGAGGTGTCCGTCCTGGTTCCGGAGTTGGCTGATCTAGGGTTTGTTAGAGAAACCCTAATCTTCAAAAATTGGAATATTTTAGATATGATTGGATAGAAATATATATATCTTCAAGTTGAGCTGTCCAATGCACTCCTTTTCTGAAAACAGTGGAGGGAAGCTCCCGTGACAGGAAGCCCTAGTTTTCTAATTTCTTCTACAAAAATTCTTGATACTGTTTATGCAATATATCCAAATTTACCACTCCACTGTGTCCAAAACTTCACACTAAGGTATCCTCTCCTATACCTATTCCAACACCATAGGTTTCATCAGAATTGGTTTCACCAATTGGGACTTATGATCATTTTTCCAAGGTGACCTGTTATAGGACTGTTTAGAACAGCAAAGTTGTACAGACTTCCACGTGTCACTGTTTTATCTTCTGGGTCTGAAACTTGGAACATAGAAAATAAAGTTTGCGACATTTTTGGAACATATTTATAAATTTCATTTGGAATTTTTTATCCCAAGATATATCAATTATCCCTAGGTGTCCTGTTTAGGGATGAATCCTGCAAGAGGCTGGAACACTAACTTGGAAGGATCATATCTCCTATAATATAGTGAATCGGATGCTAAATTTTGGATACAATGTAAATAAGGATTCTCTATGCATCCTTTGAAAGTTTCAGCTCCTGCACGTTCTCCAATCCTGAGATATAGCGAATGTACCAAAAGTTATCACTTTTAGTATTTAGGGTTTTTCCAGCTCGGGGTCAAACTAGGGTTTGACTTTCCTGGAGTTTCACCCAACCAAAAATATTGACCCAGGTCTCTAAACTTTGATTTTGATCAGGAGAGAAATCCTATGCCAGGCTCACTCAAAAATTACTCTTTTGTAAGAATCCCTAATTTCTCGCACCAAAAACTGAAAATGCTTGGAATCGAATTTCGCTTCGACAGAAAGATGCACCATTCAATGGAGAGCTATCCTAGCATACTTTTGTTGTTGGATTGTGGAGAGAGACCCTAAAATTAAGAAGCCCTAGCTTCTGTGGCTGCACAATTTCTTCTTCTCAGGTTAGCTCTGATATCATGTTAGATTTTTATCATTCATGCTAGCATTATGACCTTAGGATCTTTAACTGAGAGAATAACATGCACAACAATAAACACAAGAGACAAGAGACACAAAGAATTTTCCTCGGGGAAACCATGAAGGAGAAAACCCCGCAATTTCCTCAGAGATAGAATCGGCACCAAAAGTAAAACCAAAAAACATAAAGATGAGCTCCCGACAGCAGTAGTCTCTCTCTCTGATCCCAACAACTTCTCTCTCTCACTCATGCACCCCAATGAGTGAGTGTTTGTGTGATAAATAGAGAGGCTCAATCTCTATTTATATTCTTTCATTCACTTGAAACCCACTCCAACGTTTTGGCCTCACTTAACAATTACTTACTAGAGATGACATCTCTAGGAGTGTCTAATAACCCAAGTGCCCCACAACTTGTGGGGACTTTTCCTCCTCTGACCAACAAGGAGGCTTATACTTAACAAAATGGTGGGGACTATTGCCCTGAATTAGAATGACTCACCTAGGGTCACTTCTCTAGGATATTCTAATAACCCTAGGGCCCCATAACTGTGGATAATTTAACCCTTGACCAATAGGAAGCTTACCAATAATGACTTGACATGACTTGTTTACATTATAGAACCTCCCAATAGGAACATTGGGGCATGACATGACTCAAATACATTACAAACACATCCCAGAATAAGCATCGGGTTATAATACATAATATATATGGATGAATACATTTCAAAGTTACAAATACATCAACATCCACAAGATCCTTTCCGAAAGCTCCTTTTTGTAAGCTCATTTCTGCAAGATTCTTTACGCAAGATCTTATCTGCAAGTTTCTTTCCACAATCTTCTTTCATCAATATTCTTTCTACACTCTCCTTTCTGCAAGCTTCTTTCCGCAATTTTTCTTCTGCACCATCAATTTTTTGCGAAGTCTTTCCCAACCTTTGATCTTCTGAATTGTGGGTTCATATAATATTTAAACGTAATTTCCACAATTCCCTTTCCACATTTTTTATTTCACACCGTCGATCTCTTTTATAGGAACTAATCTCAGTCGTCTGATCTTGATCTTTTGTGAAAATTTGTATTCTGGCCCTAACTGTCGGAATTAATCCTTAACCATCAGATCTAGTGCGGGAATAATATAAATCGTCTAATCTTGATTGTTGCGGAACTGATCCTTAATCATCGGATCTCATGCGGGATGCTTTCTGATGGTCAATTTTAGATCGAATGCGGATCTCACCATGACTTTGCATATCTGCACAATTTCTTTGCGAAAATCCTCTACGATTGTTTCTAACAGTTTTGAAGCTTTATATACACAGATAATTTCATCATGTTTCTGATTATAAGGAATTTATAAACACTCTCACATATATAGCTTCTTTGTTCTTCGATTGTTAGACATACTCTATCTCCCATTCATTTCACTCTTCTACAGTTCCACTCTTCATTTGTCTAACCATCTTTGTCATTCATACGGCATCTCTACTTCCACTCGACCTCTGTTCTTTGTTTCATTAACCATTGTTTACATCATACTATCGACACTGTATTGTAAGTATTCATATCAGTCATTCATGTTGTCTTATTATCCATGTCCATCTCATCCATCGCATTTATTATAAATGAACTTTTATGACATTATCATTAGGACACCATCATATTCCATGTCATCATATGTGTCATGCCACATCCTCAACTATTCCATGCCATGCTATCACTACCTTAGTCTTTCACTGAGTTTTTCATGTCATCATATCCACTGGTTATTCCTTTGTCATTCGTGAACACCTTTGACATCAATGACAACTATATACTCAATAATATCCCCCTTTGGAATTGATGGCAACCTCTATACATTCTCCCCCTTTGACAACAATGACAAAGGATAACCTGTTATGCCAATGTTGTACCTATTTTGATATAGGATTTCTTGCCTTTCTACTTTCTGAAAACTCCCCCCATCATCATATCTCCCCTTTGTTATCTGAAATGTGTTATTTAATCAATGTATTATCATTTATCTTAACACTTCCTCTCTTGCAACAGGTTCTTGGATGATAGCTTAACTGATAGATCCATGGACTCCCCCTATCACTATAGTTCCTTTCCTTTGTCAACTTTTTTGTGACAGAGTTTACACTCGGCATTATTTTCATGCTTTCCTATTTTTCGTCTAGGTTACATGTTTTTTGTTAAACTCTATTCCTGCTGCCATATATATTGATCTATTCTTCCTGTAATTTAATTGGCTTCCTCTTTTACCCAAATTCCTTAAGCCTGTGCATTTAAATATTCATATAAAAACCTAGCATATACTGCTGTATTCTTTTGGATTTTAGATCTATATTATCAACTGTCTAGAGACGCATAACTTCAAATCCTCAACACAAATATTACTTCAGTTTGTTACAAGGTTTCTTTGGTCTCACTATCTCAGACACAAAGACTCATAACCTTAACCTTTTCCTTTGTAAATGCTGAACTCATCCTGCTATCTTATGAATAGACTGAATTTTTATTTTTTACACTTGAGTTTTCTTCTGCAGTCAACAATTTTTATGTGTCATGACTTCAAATACTAAGTGAACATAATCATCTTTGTCTTTTATTTGATTGCAGATATCATGGTCTTCATGAATCTCACATTTTGTTGTTCTCATGTTACTACATACTTTATGTTATGTCATCCATACACCTTCCTTAATCACCCATCATCTTTGAAGAAGATAGATTTCAATATACTTCAACATTAGACACCAATTTTGTTTTTCTTAGTTACCAATTGGAATTTTCTGACTTTAACTCCCCCTGAGTATAAGATCCCTTCTAATATTATTTTCACGGTTTTCTTTAAATCATGAGAGACCTTATTAGAAAAGGATCCCACAATCATCACTACATCCTTCTTAATCACCTTCATCTTTATCGGTGTATTCTTCTATATCTCCATCTTACTTTTCCTCATAAAGGATGTCATCCTTATTTATTCCTCTATTATGCTCATCGTTATCTTTGGAGACCTCACTGATGTTTGAAATTTTTATGTCTTCTACATCTTTGGAGTATTCCTTTATTCTCAACATATTTCGTTTGATGTCCTGATATTTTTTTGCAATAGTATTCCTTTAAGGAATCTTCAGTTTACACTCTCTCTCGATATGTCCATGGTTATTACACTTATAACATTCTATGTCATATTTTTGGAGTAGTGTAAAAAGATTCTTATTTCCCTTCGATCTATTACTTGATGACTTCTTCTTGTATTTAGAGACATTTCTTTCAGTTCTGGAATTTAAGGATTTATGACCAAATTTATTACAAGAATAGCAATGACCTAAGATATGTAGATATCTACTTGGTCTCTTGGGTACTATATTATTTCTATTTTTATCTTGAGAAATTAATCATGCTTTCTTGCTTTCTTCCTTCCTTCCTTTTTAGATGGAGTCTTTAGTACTTCAACATAGATTTTCTTACTTCCTTCTTGATTGGTGACTGGGAAACTCTCTGGCTTCTTTTCTTTAATGAATACTAAACCATATCTGTAACTAGATGATCTTTGGTTGTTTAGAATGTCATCTAGAATCCTTTAGTTGTTCTCAAACTTTGATTTAATGGATTTTTCATCAAATCCTTCTCTAAGTCGAGTAATTTCTTTCTCAAGTTTTTCTGAATCTTGAATTCTCTTCTTGAGAAAAAATACTAGATCTTCCTCACTCTTCTTGGCCTCTTCAAGTTTCTTCTCAAATCAGTAATAATCTAATTTGTCTCTTCTTGGTATTTAGAAAGTTTCTCTTTCAAAAATTTGTTTCTTTTCCTACATCTTTCAATTTCATCTACAACAGCCATGTGTTGAGATTCTATGTCCACTTCTGATTCCTCATCTGAATTTGTTGTCCCTATAAATAGGATTTCTTCATCTTCACTCATCTCCTCATATTCACTTTATTCTTTGGAATAGAATTTCTTCTTTTTTTTCTTAAACTTATTCTTACCCTTATGACAACAAGCTTCTTCATGGTCACTCTCCTCTTGTTTTGGGTAGGAACACTTGTGGGAAAAATGTCCAATCCTTCCATAATTAAAACATTTCAAGGGTAGCTTACCTTTATATCTCCCAGCTCATTTCTTAATTTTACTTACAAAGAGGGCTTCCTCATCATCTAGATTCTCTAATTGATTTTTGGAGGAGACTTTAAACACTGCTTCTTTCTTTGAGGTTTCATTTAGTACAATTCTCATCTCATATGTAGTGAGAATTCCATGTAGCTCATATACTATCACTATTTTAAGGTCATCTCATTCCTCTAGGGTGGAAACCTTTGAGTCATCTCTCATTGGTAATGTTCTTATTATCTTGCTTACCACTTCTTTTTCTGTCAATTTTCCTCCAAGACCTCTAATATCATTAACCATCTCATCTACATGAAGAAGGTATTCCCCAATATTCTCTTCTCTCATTTTGAGGCTTTCAATTTGACTTTTATATGTATGCAGTTTGGATTCTTTGACCTTAGATGCTCCTTCATAGATAATATTCAACTTATCCCAGGATTGTTTGGTAGAAGTGCATTGCATAACCTTAGTAAACACAATGTTTGTTTATCCACTCAAGATTTCATTTATGGATTCGGCATTACCCTCATATTCAGCTAGTTCAACTATGTCTGTAGAGTATTGGTTTCCTATTTTAAGCTCCTTTTCTATTGTATCCCAAACCTTCCATCCGAGGGACATCAGATGGCACCTCATTCTTACACTCCAATATGCATAGTTTTCTCCTGTAAATAGTGGAGGTGTGTTAGTGGCCAAGCCTTCTTGTTGATCCATAGTGGTTTTATAAAGGATATACCTTCCAATGGTTAAATTGTGCTGAAGGAACCTACTCTGATACCAATTGTTGGTTTATTGGTCAATACTGAGAGGGGTGGGTGAATTAGTATTATTATATTTTTACTAATTTACCCACTTTTTAAATCTATCATTAAATACACATAACAACAAGAATACACAAAACACAATTTTGACATGGAATCCCAATAGGGTAAACCACCAATACATCCTATTACTGCAAAACTTTTATTTACAAATAGTTTTTCCTGCTGCTACAGACAAGGATGGTATTATACCCTATTTACTAGAAACTACTGGAAGCAGGCTACGACCCCCTAGTTTATGAGTTGCTACTGAAAGGATTCTACAACACCCTATTTACCATCTACCACTTGAATGAGGCTATGACCCCCTTGTTTATTAGCTACTACTGAAAGGATGCTACGACACCCTATTTATCAACTCCCACTAGAAGAAGGCTACGACCCCCTGGTTTATTAGATTCTATTGAAAGGATGCTACGACACCCTATTTTTTAGCTACGACTAACAAGATGCTCCTACACCCTATTTACCAGCTTCTACTGGAAGGAGGAAACAACCTCATGTAGGCATGTTGTCTTCCTTAGTGCCACCCTTCCACCCTAATATGTTTTCTGTAATAGACTATATTTATTTTCCCTCGATTCTTTGTCACACCCACTGGTATTTGTGTCTCATTTTCTAATGTAGACTCTGAGACCCTTCTCTCACTCATACCTCAGTGTATAATTACCTTCATGTTTCCTATGGACGCATCTCTTTATTATGGAAACATACCATTGCACAATCATGCCCTTTCAAATATGATAGTCACAAACAATCTGTGATTAATTATTTTTAATTAAATAATTAATTAAAAAATTATTGATCACTTCTTATCTGTGAGCTCCCCTCTTTTCTGATCGCAGGATTCGTTAAACCAATGCCTATGGAATTCCTCTCCTCTATCAATGGGAATACTCTATCTTTAGACCTTCAAGCTTTTGTTTTTCTCACGCATGTGGGTTTCTTTTCCTCCTCTCCCAAATCTCAGCAAGATATCCTCATTACAGGCTCATATGTACATGTTTCTCTCACAAAACATGGGTTTCACCTTCCATCTATGAGTTTCATGTTGGACATTCTTCTTTACCATTTATGGACGCACCTCAGAACTCATTTTCGTAGCTCAACTTAACATTTTATGGTGCCTTCGCAATATCCTTCTCTAGAAACAATATAGGTTGTTGATATAATTTTGAGTCTCTCTGGTCCATCGATATAGCATGTACATTTCCCCCTCAAAATTGTATTTCCATGCCACAATTTCCTCAAGAACGATTCCCCACCGTTGATCTTCGTCGGGCGTTTTCCTAACCGTTGATCTGAAGTAAGATGCAGATTGTGGAATGTGGGTTTGTGACTTTTCCAAAATTTATTTTCACAATTTCCACAGTTTTCATTCTTTTTCAATCATTATGCACCGTTGATCTCCTACAGGCTCTTCCATGACCATTGATCTAAGATAATATGTGGATTGTGGGATGTGAAAATGTAACACTTCCTCAGATCGAATCTTGAGTTTTTGCAAGCTCGTTTCCACAAGCTTATTTCCACAAGATTCTTTTTGCAAGCTCCTTTCCACCATCTCCTTTTCGCAACCTCCTTTGTGCAAGCTTATTTCTGCAATCTCCTTTCCGCAAGCTTTTTTCCGCAATCTCCTTTCCTCAAGTTTCTTTCCGCAATATTTGTTCTACATTGTTGATCTTTTGCGGGCTCTTTCCTGACCTTCGATCTTCTGGATTGCAGGTTGCAGATTGCGGGTTCATAGAATCTTTAAATGTTATTTCTGTAATTCCCTTTCCACATTTTTTCTTCTGCATCATCAATCTCTTTTAGTGAAACTAATCTCAGTCCTCTGATCTTGATCTTTTTCAAAACTTTGGATTTTCCTCCTAACTATTGGAATTAATCCTTAACCGTCAGATTTAGCATGGTTATAATATAAGTTGTCCAATCTTGATTGTTGCGGAACTGATCCTTAATCATCGGATCTCATGCATGATGCTTCCTAAAAATCGATTTTAGATCGAATGCAGATCTCACCATGACTTTGCGGATCTACACGATTTCTTTGCAAAAACCCTCTGCGACTATTTCTAAGAGTTTTGAAGATTTATATACATAGAGAATCTCATCATGCTGTTGATTATAAGGAATTTATAAACACTCTCACATATATAGCTTCTCTATTCTTCGATTGTTACATATACTCTATCTATCGCTCATTTCACTCTTCTGCAGTTCCACTCTTCATTTTTCTAACCAGCTTTGTCATCCATACTGCATCTCTACTTCTACTCGACCTCTGTTCATTTTTTCATTAACCATTGTTTACATCATACCATCGACACTATCTTGGAAGTCCTCAGATCAATCATTCATGTTTTCTTATCATCCATGTCCATCTCATCCATTGCATTTGTTATAAATGAACTTTTATGAGATCATCATTAGGACACCATCATATTCCATGTCATGATATGTGTCATGCCACATCCTCAACTATGCCATGCCATGCTATCACTACCTTAGTCTTTCACTAAGTTTGTCCTATCATCATATCCACTGGTTTTTCATTTGTCATTCGTGAACACCTTTGACATCAATGACAACTATATGCTCAACATGGGCCTCTATGTTTGTTGCATTTCGTGTGTTACAGTTGGGAAAATTGATTTTAGTATAAAGGTTTTGTCCGACAGTGGGTTTTTGAGGTCACCATTTGAATTCATATGAAGTTCCAGGGTATTTGGAGAATTATAACTCCCTACAAATTAGAATGAATACCTTAGAATTGTTTGTTCATTCTCTGATAGATATCATACTTAAGTTTCGTTTTGTATTGTTCTCTATATTTTTTAATCAATGGTAATATCTGGGTGATCGAGAATCGATCCAGTACTGAATATTTTCATATAGTTTATAAATAAAAATATATGAGAACTATAGGGAGATCTCCTTCTTGAGGTTCTACCATACTAAATATTGTTGTATTTTATAATTATTGAAAAGAGAAGGCAAGGAAATTCATCCCCACAAGATATATATATGTGTGTGTGTGTGTGTGTGTGTGTGTGTGTGTGTGTATTTGTATATAGCTCTATAATGAATAGATTATGTCTGTGATTCCTTAGATTACGCAAGCAATTTGAACAAGATCAGTTTGGAACTTAGATTCATGTGCTTTATAAATATCTTCCCTATGTTTTATATAAACACCTTTGTCTTGTGTTGAAGTAGTTTGCATGTTAAAAATACCTGTAATTTTTATTTTAAACCCATGTGATTTACTAGTCACATGTTAAATGTAACCGCAATGGGAATGGAATCCAATGATAGTTGTATCCATTCAATTAAGTAATATGGTTGACATGTTCTTTTGTTATGGACAAAACATTATGAGGGTTTAGTCATAAGTAATTGTTAAAATTGTCATGACAACAAAGAAATCTATGTCACTTAAACATAAGAAAGGTATTCCATTTGAATATCTTAACTTTAAACTTGGGTAGTTGCCGCTAACACCCTTACCTTATTGGATTCGTCACCCAGCTCAGGCGTGGCTTTAAATGGAAAAACATACGTCACATGAATCCTATGGTTGGAAGGAAATTCATAGACACGCTTTCAGTTTCCCAATATTTTGTCAGATTAAAGAACTATCTGTAATGACTAGCTTTGTTTATAGGATTTAATTCATCTTGTTTATAAATTTATTATGAAGCTTAAATTCTTGGATTTATAGGCTGATATATAGTACCAATATGTATGTTGAGTTACATGACTTCAAGTTTTGGCTGCAGAGATTGTGAAAGGCATCAGGATAACTCTCAGAAGACAATGTAGAGTAAAATCATTGTATATGTGTATACTTTTAGTTAGCTTATTTTAACATATAAAGTATATCTAACCTTGTTGTTTGATCCACTCAAGAGACTCATGTGTCATCTTTGATGGTTTCTTCCAAGAGATCATGTTACAAAGTATAGTACCTTGTTATGTAGGGACCATAATTAAAAGACAGGGTCAATGTGTAAATCATTATCTCATTCCAAAGATAGTGTTGGGACTACTGTAACAATAGTACTTTACACTAATTTGTTTATGTAAATCAACATTAAAGTGATTGTATTTGGTAGATTCTTAATTATAGGAGTATGGTTATGGTTAAGTGAACAATGATTCTAAATTAATTGGTTGTGATTAAAAAGAAATTTGTTTTATACCACCACCTAGAGAATCGATTCAGGTATTTGGGGTATGTTACATATGGTATTAGAGCATAGGTTGCAAACACTCAAGCTTATTTGGGCTCAAACAAATGTAAGTTAGTGGAACAAGCAAAGGGACTCCATCTATAAGATGCAAGAATAAAATTTCATATCCAAGGATTGACAAGAGGTAACTGACAAGCCGTCTTTGAATTGCAAGTAAGTATGTTCCATTTGTTGAAGCATTATAATGGCTTAGCATGGTCTATATATGAGCATTATATATGTTTCATTGTATATGTGAATGATCTTTTATGGGTAAATACTAGTCAATGAATATCTCTTCATACTCTACAATTAGTTTCATTCAAGGACAAGAAATTAATCGTTAAATCGATTAAAAAAGTTAGACTATTATAGTTAAGGCTTTATGAATTAGGTTCTTGTAAATTCATCCTAGTTGTGAATGTTTAAAGGTAAATTTCATATGTTAAACTGGGGAACTCTCCTAAATCTATAGACTTGGTAGTTCCAATTAAAATGTTGATTACCTTTCTCTACATTTATTGTTATTATTGAGAGTGGATACCTTTCAAGTTTCAACAATCATTTTATTTGAGTGAGCACAGTTGATACATCTTTTTGAATTTATATAACTAATTAAATTTGATTGACCCAATCGTCAGGATTTCCAAAGATGAAATTCAGATGGATAATCTATGCAATTACTTGAATATGTTAGAAGATCCATTAACTTTTGATTAAAGGAGGGTTCAATGTGAATGCAGATCTAACTAATGTATTTAATATTCTCTTAGTTATGAAGCAAGCATAGTTATGTTGATGTTAATATTTTTCATTCATACAATTCTATTACATTACAGGAGTATCAACTAGAAATTATAGGTTTGTTAAATAAGAGAAAATAATATTCCACAAGAAGTATAGCCTTGATAGACTAAGGTAGCTAGATTCTTTTTCAACAAAGGAATTAACTTTTATTGGTTTACTTGGACATTCTACTAGTGTGAGGTTTTTCTATGACTAGGAAATTGTTAGGTTATAAAAAAGAATAATTCGTAGGAGTCTCCTTGTTTCACTCTAGTATGTGATTGTATAGGATAAGTGATTATAAAACTAATGTGTGACATTGGAACATGATCATACCCTTGCTTGTCAATTCAACAAAATGATAATGGTTATAATTACTTAAAAAGTATACATGTGTATTCTAAGTAGTTCATAGGATGCTTATGATGAAAATGCATTTCTTATTCCAGTGATCTTTACTATGGACGTTAGGATACTTTGAGTGGTTTTTATAAATTTTATACTTTAATGTGATCGAGATTTATGAGATAGAGGTATACGTTATATGCATGGATACCTTGACAATCCATTTCATTTTGATATATGGATTGCATGAGATATTGAGTGTAATACTAATATGTGTTATTACAAGTAAACGTGTACATTGGCATATGAATGTCATATAATGCGGTGACCCTTATAAAGGTATGTGGTTATATTTATAAAGGTATTCAGGTATATATGTATACCATTTTTTGTTACTTACATAGTGTTAGTATGTACAAAGAAAAGAGGTTATCATGAATTCTTTAAAGTGGTCAAGAAAACTATTGTAGATCTTTTGTTTATAAACAATGCACATATATATTTCCCTAGAAATTAATGTGCTAAGAAAATTATTGTGTATCTTGTTGAACCATGATATAAGGATGCAAATAAGGAACCAATTGAGAATGTTTATTTTACATGATCATGTAATAAGAAGGATGATTTCTTATTATTTTTCTTAGGGAAATATTTTTTTACAAAATTTGATTTTTGTTACACAAAGTGGTACTAACAAGTGAATTTGTTACGGAGAGAAATTCATATGGCTTGGGGTACCACAACAGACAGCTTTGACTCCAGAAATCAATCTTTCCCAATATGCAATAGAACTAAAATGTCTAACACTAAAGGATCAGACCTCGTACCTTATTCTGGACGGTTGAAGTAGATCCCCATTGAGCTTTCCAATATTCAGCTTGAATTGATATAATACTTCCTCAACAACAAGTAAATAATACAAGCATACTATATATCATGGTGTTAGATCTATTCTAGCATATATAATCAATAATGTAAAATCATTTGACATATTCCAATGGATACAATATTTAATCAAATACACATCATTGGACAAGAAAAGATATTTCCATTAATATAAATCATAGATTACAAGATAGATACAACCTCTGACAATACGTCTGCGAACCGGAGAAACTGAATCCCCCACTTGGGCCTCCACCATTTCATTCCTCCATCTCACGATAGCAAGCTCACTAGCAAAAGGAAAGCTTGGGAAGAAAACAAAAGTGCTCCAAGGGACAAAGGGATGCAGACTCAAGTACAAATTCCAGCAACAATGGACTATAGTTTCTTTGCTCTCAATCTCTCTATATGCCTTCATTGTACCAAGGGGTTCCTTATATAGATTCACAAGGGATAATGAAGGGTCGAATCTGAGCGATCTCAAGGCATATGGAAGGCCAGGAGTCGAATGAGTTGGATCCATGTCAAGGAAAACTCCAAAAGGATTTGGATTATGCACACATCCCGATGTACACGGTTATAGGGGTCAAGCCCGCGTATGTACGCAGTTATCGGGTAAAAAACCACGTATATCATTTTTCATATAGTTTTACGGATGATCAAGGAAACATCATAGGATAAAAGATAGTCCATGGGATCTAAAGAGTCTGCAGTGGGACAGGGGAAGGCCATACAAAGTGTGATTCACCTAGAGTGGTGAAATCCGCTATAACAGATGCCCCCTAATGTGTGAGGTCAGAGGGGTCATACGATGGCCGAAATAAATTATAAGTCCATCCCAGAAGTGGAGTGATGAAGGATCCCAAATGGAAGACCAGCCACCCAATCAGCATAGTACAATAATACAACTCTGCATATAACTGCAAGTACATATAGCAGTCCCGGATACATAATAGTACAATGGCCATGAATAGGCATGATACATGATATCACATATGTGGTCATCACCACGTACAATATACATAGATCAGAATCTCCAAGATGAAGATATACAAAGGACCATGATCTCCAAAATGGTTGAAGATATATAATAGATCAAGATCTCCATAGTGGCTGGAGATGTCTGACATACACTGGAATGAAGTCACGAGAGCCGAAATCTCATGAACATTGGCACGATCAAGGAGGTAGCATATAAGAGATGCCACCAGTCTGGAAATTCTTCTACACAAACTACTACGAGTACATGTCCTACTATGTGAATAGAGGTGTTGAGGTCGAACATAGTAGTACATCGTCTTATTACCGGTCATTGATGTATACCGTTAACAGATGCGAGATTACCCACCAATAATGAAAATGGGAATCAAGGTACTAGAGTGCAAACTAACAAGTGTGAATAGATGTGTTGAGGTTGAACACTTGAGAGAATCCATTGATCAGGGGACATTGATGTATTCCCAAGAAACTCTTGATGGCGAGAGAACCTGCCACTGATGAATGCAAGTCTCAAGGCACTCAAAAGGACTCTATATTCCAATCCCAGAATAAATGATCTGAAGTCAATGGGATGAAATCTGCTGGAAGGAGGGAATTAAGGCATCCCCCATCATCCAACACGAGGTACTCAACAAATCTATCTAATGTGGAAGGACTCGATCATAGGGTACACGAACCAATCACTGTACCGGGAATGGCTGACATGAAAAGTCAAGATAACTGAGGTTTGGCCGACACAGGTTTCAACTTCCTTCGAACAAGAGCATAACGACATATGGTGACTGAATGAAGGCAGCATAGACTCAATATACAAATTGGGACATCTCTATGACACAGGAGGCATCAACATAGGCTCCACAGGGACTGGAAGCTTAACCAGTTGGTGGAGATAAACTCAGATAAATAAGTATAGCTCCTAAAGTCAAACTATAACCCAACAAATGAATGTGATATACAGTGCTCTGTTCGAAGGCGACACGACTCGACAGCTGCCAAAGATAACATCATTCCTTATCCGGCTTTTTGGTTTTTTAATTTTTTTGGACTTTTTCAGTTATTTGAAAAGCTTGAAAAAAGAATAAACTAGCTTTATAGTTACAAACTAGGAGGAGATGAGTGTCATAAGGGCAAACAAACTAGTTCCAACCAGTGGAACATACGTATGCTCAATGCAAGGATACATGTGTAGGATATCGACACTCGGGGAAAAATCCCCTCCCGGTATAAAGGGAAATCAAGCTGCGAATGATATATAAAATGGCTCTGCATGGCTAGACATGAGACAAGCTTGGGCTATATGGCTGAAACACAATGTCAGGGGAGCCGGCATAAAGCTCAATAAGGCAGGCAAATCTCATGATAATGCATTCACAACTTGACATAGGAGGAGTCCGGAGGGAAACAAACCAGCATAAGATCAAGAGGAGTATGAGGCTCTTGTGAAATGTCATGGTAGTACTATACAACAGACTCCCACACCCTAAAGGAGAAAACATCAGCATGGGTACCAAATGAAAATAAGGGGCTAACTAGGGTACCCATGTAAGGTGAAGCTCTACCACTCTTATTATGCCACTTCTAAAGCAGCAAGAAGGTTCTGTGACATAATAGAGTGGGTTCGTACCTAAGGTCATGGTGACATGGTCATAAGGTCATGGAAAATGCAAATGGTGGTGAACCTAACCTATATGCCAGTGTAGACATTATACCTAATATCAGTACGAACGGGTCAATCTAATGGCTGAAACGACACTGAAAATGGTCTTCTACATCACAAATTATGTCAGAAACAGTCCAAAATGGTTAGAAACTGTCAAAACTATAGGAAAGGGGGTAAAAGTATTCAAATATTCGAAAATTTTTCTATAAATAGTAAAAAATATAAATCATTTGAAACTTTTACCCATTGGAGCTCTGATTTTTAACTAGAAATTCCAGGAGATCCAGCCGGCGGAATTCACAACCGTTTCTTCCAGGTATTTACTCATGCTCTCCTCATGCATTTTAATATAATTTTTGTTGATTTTCATGGTGAAATGAGGTTGTTTAGGCCATCTCTACATGAGTGCTACAGCCCATGCGGATATCAAAGCTTTTTCTGCGTAAAGGGCTGGATATACACGGAAAAGAGGCTAGAAACCGCGTACATACACAGTTGTTTGCAAAACAGTCGCGTATGACGCCGCGCAAGTGAATTTATAAGAATCTAATGGGAAATGTGGCAATTTATCTTACAGGATGGTGCTAGAATGGAGAGAGTGCGAGCATGGTGAAGTAGAGGAAGTTGTAAGGGCCAACGTGATGGATCAACAAGCTCTTCAAGCATGCAGACTCTACAAGTTTTGGTGTCTTGGTGGTCTGAGGGCCAAACCAAGACTACTAGAGATGCTGGTAGACTATTGGGATCTAGACTCAAAGTCCTTTCGGATAGATGGGATGTCTCTCATCATAAAGGTGGAAGACATATACTTTATCATAGGTCTATCTAGACAAGGGGAGGTGGTGAACCTTCGTTCCCGAGGTGGGCCAGGCGGTGGGCTTACTATCGATGAGTACATAGCTGTGTACTGCTACCTAGATACTGAGAAGGTGGGAATTCAATTCCCCACTAATGCTATACAGGTGCTGGGCCTAAAGGCCATACTAATGACACTAGGCAGGATAGCAGGCTTAGCCTCACTCCATCAGGCCTCGTGGCCACTGATGTTCTATGCGGTGGAGTGTATGAGACCGACCATATACGATTGGAGTACTACACTACTGAGCAACATGAAACACTAGCTTAGTGAGTGTAAGGAAGGTAGGATACGGAACTTCAGGTTCAGCAGCATTTTGAGCATGTTTTTCTTCGAGCGTGTTCCAGGATTGAGCCCTAGAGTGGACGTTCCTCTCCATGGGGTTCGAGATCTGGCCCAACGGTGTTGGGTATATGCTATGCGCAGACTGGGGGGTGGTAGGGTGTCCAACCCATATCCAACTGACTTCTTTCCATGGTGGCGACAATAGATTGTTTCCATAGATGACTACCCCTATGGAGGGATAGATTTCCGGGGGGATCTAGACATGCCATTGCCACTAGGATTGGCATATGGAGAGATAGGTATCGAATCTTGACTCTCACTCCTTTTTTTGTTAAAAGTTTTTTTATTTATTTAATTTTTTTGTATTTTCTTTGATTATGTGGAATCAAAAAGACATGTTTTGGCGTGACAACACATAGTGACATCTACTATTCATGTGCAGATGTGGGACCACGGTGACCAGAGGGCTTCCCACATCATAGACAGAGGGGAAGAGGGGATGAAATCACCAGTGTGGATGTGGAGCAAACGCTCCAAAGCATTCATACCAACTTCGTGCAACTGACTCATAGAGTTCCCATGGCGCAAAGTCGAGGACTTGCCTGAGGCCATGTAGCGACAGGTGGTAGGCGTGCCATGTACAAGGGTGCGTTTATTCTGGTGGCTAGCTAGAGCCGTAGTGACGTATCATGATCACAACCCTCCCCCTCCCTAGGATTAGATACATGGGACTGTATATGTTTTGTACGACCGTGTATTATATGATGAAAGCTCCACTTTTGTATATGACACTATGTATTACCACATTTTTTATATATATAAAAGGTTTTATGGTGATCGGTTTATTTATTTACATGTGTAAAAATGTTTGATATTAATTTATTATGAATGAAACAAATGCCAATCTAACACATAGTTAGCATATGAGTCAGCAACTTGATTATCATTTCTTGGAATGTGTATATATGTGATACTGTCAAATTGCCATTCTAACAATCTCACACGTAAGAATCTTCTCAATAACGTCGGATCTCTAACATGGTACAAACCATTGAGCTGTGACACTACTAACTCCGAGTCAAGACGTACCTCAAGAGATAGAACACCATGTGAAATGGCATCCTGTAGAAGCTCGATAATGGTGCTATATTCAACAACATTGTTGGAAGATGGCTGTAGACATACACCTCCTGAAGACAGTACCTGACCCATAGGAGTATAAATCACCCAAGCAGTAGAGGCTGAGTGCTAAGTGTGACGGCTTGCACCATCCATGAATCCTATGTAGGTGGAAGATTCCATTGACATCTGCCAAAAGAAACGAAAACTAATCACAAACTTGATCATGATAAGAAAAAGACCTAACTATGCAAAGTTATACACTAATATACAACAAGCATCCTTGGCTAAAGACCATGCATAGTATTTTTTGAGATAGAGCCTATTTCTAGGCTCCGCCAAAGCTGTGCCTTCGTAATCGACTAACTCATAGGCACCCTTCTCTAAGACATGCTTGACCACGTAAGGACCACGCCACATAGGATTAAATTTCCCATCCCCCAAGGGTTCTTTCGATTGATCCAACAAAAGGACCAAGTCTCCTTCACTAAACACTCTTGGACTGATAGATTTGTCGTATTGGACCTTAACGCGATGTTTATTAACCTCTAGAGCCACCAAGGCATCTCGACACTGCTCATCAAGTTGCTCGAGGTGGACCAAATGCTCCTCCAAAGGTGAAATGTCTGGTAAGAGTTCCATAGCTAGCTTCAACAAAGCAATCTCGCATTCAATCAGCAATATCGATTCCACTCCATGCACAAGCTAATATGGAAAAAAACCAGTGGTAGTCTTAACCGCGGTTCGATATGCCCATAAAGTAGGGTATAACATAATATGCCAATTCATCTTACTCTGTGCAATGGTTCGTTAGAGAATGGACTTAAGTGATTTATTCACTACTTCAACCTGTCCATTCGCTTGGGGGTAGTAAAAAGAGGAGTGCTCTTGCTTATACCCTAAATCGGATGCCAACTCTTCCATCATATGGTTCTTAAAGTGCGATCCATGGTTAGTGACAAGCTCTTTCGGAATCCCGAACCGAGTAATGATTTGGTTGAATACGAAGTGAGCGGTTGTCTCACCGTTGGATTTTACTGTAGGGATTGCCTCATCCCATTTCATGAAATAATCCATAACCACTATAATATGATGGTGCCCCCCAACTGAAGCTGGGTTGCAATCCATAAAATCGAGCCCCCACTTGGTGAAGGGACCAGCAGTGATAATGGGATGTAACGGGGCAGGCTTTGAGCACATATGTCATGCAAACACCTAGCAAGGGTGGCACCTCTTGACCGCATCAACACCATATTTAAATATCGACGGCCAAAAATAACCCTCTCTCAAAATATTTTGAGCTGTAGAAA
This sequence comes from Pseudotsuga menziesii, assembly GCA_001517045.1. Lineage (NCBI taxonomy): Eukaryota > Viridiplantae > Streptophyta > Pinopsida > Pinales > Pinaceae > Pseudotsuga > Pseudotsuga menziesii. Next base: position 943,712 of record LPNX010938132.1, read on the forward strand.
GCCCAGATAAATGAACACCACACGCCCCTCTGTGGCAATCATTCAGCACAACCTCAGCCTCGTCATGATTTAAGCAATGTCGTAAAATGGAATCTACCCCATGACAGTACAAAGTATTGTCCACTATAAGGTAGTTCTTAGAGAAGTGACGTAATCGTTGTCGTTCATCTCACGAGAGGTGAGTAGGGGTCCTTTGTGTTTGCAGATATACTATGATATCTCCATACCATGGGTCAGACATTGAGATTAAGAAGATGTGTTCATCGACAAACGTATCTTCACAAACCAACTCCTCGGCCTCACTCGAAAAATCCGATATAAGCTCTGCAAAAATTAACGATTTCTTCGACTTTGCCGAAACAAATTCGAGATCAAACTCTTGCAGAATGACAATCCATTTATTATACTTTCCCCTAATCATCCTTCATGTGAGGACAAACTAAAACAGATTGACATGGGCCACAACCAAGGTCTGGCGAAGGAGAATATAATGTCTCAAACGCTGAACTACATGTACGGTCGCTAAAGCAAGCTTCTCGACATGAGAATAACGAATCTCTACGTCAATAAGGTTTCGGCCCAGATAATATATGACATGCTCTTGGAGCTCCTCATCCTCCTAAACCAACACCATACCAACCGTCTCTAAAGACGCGGCCACATATAATAGGAAATCATAGCTATAATCTGGAGGACTAATCATTGGGGCCGATGCTAGGGATCACTGAAGTGCATCAAAGGACTCCTGGGCTCGTTCATCCCATTTAAAGGGAGTATCCTTCTTCAAGAGACGCATGAAGCCTCTAGTCAAATTGGCAAAGTTGACAACAAATCTTCATAAGAAGTTTACCATACCTTGCAAACACTGAAGATGACGAATGTTTTTTGGGGGAGACAACTAAAGTATTGCCTCAACCTTTAAGGGATCGACTCTTATGCCCTCATTTGAAACAATGAATCCTAGTAAACGACCTGACTTCACACAAAAGATGCACTTATGAGGATTTAATCGAACTGAATAGTGCCGGCATCTTTCGAAGACCAATCTCAAGTGATAGGGATGACGCATTCTCATACGAGAATGAGCAGCGAGGTCATCCAAAAATACTTCAATAATAGACTTGAGATCGTGGAAAATCAAGGTCATCACCCGCTGAAATGTAGCTCTGGTGTTTTTAAGGCCGAAAGGCATTTTTCGATATGCAAACGTTCCCCAAGGACAAATAAATGCAGTCTTGTGTTGGTCCTCAGGTTTAATCTGGATCTGATTATACCCGAAAAATCCATCCATGAAGAAGAACACCTCGCTACCCGCACACTCATCCAAAATCTGATCAATAAATGGTGTGGGGAAGTTATCCTTAGGACAGGCATGATTCAAATCATGGAAATCAATGCGTATTCGGATCACTCCCTGCTTCTTATCCATCGAAAAGGGGTTTGAAACCCACTCCATCAAGGGAATGGGATAGATGAAACTGGCTTTCAACAGCTTCTCTATCTCTGCCTTAATGGCGGGTGCTTTCCTAGGATTCACGGTGCGTAAACATTGTCGAACAGGCTTAGCGTTGGGGTAAGTCTTAATCTCATGTTCGACAATCCGAGGGTCAATACCTGGCATCTCATCATAAGACCAAGCAAAAAAATCACGAAATTCCTTGAATAGCTCGGTATATTCGAGAAGCTCAGCATGGGAACATTCCGCCCCAATATAGACATTCTCAATGGTGCCAGGATTTCGAGAGATGTTGATAGAAATCATGGAAGATATGTTCACCATGTTTCCATCAGCCATCTGACCAAGAGAGCTTAATGGAACCATGCGACTACCAACTCTCTGACTAAGAATCTCCCTTTAATCCTCATGCTCCAAATGGTCAAGCGGTGGAAGGAAATATGATCTATGATGAAGTTCCTCCCATGGCAGCTCCATGCCCAACATAGCCTCGATGATCACTTCATTTGAATGGAAAACTATATCAAGGCTATTGTGGGCATGAGAAGACTATACTGCCCATGCCGGCAACACATAGGGGTCTTCCTCTTCCGTCCACGAAGAGGAAGAACAAGGATTTGCAACATTCTTAAGATTGGCTTGATAAGCTATCATGGCTGCAGGAAGCGACACGTTGGTCTCGACAGGCTCACTCGAAATACTTAGTGTAGGAAGAATCCAAGGATCTTCCATATGAGTTGTGCAAAAAGACATTGAGGTCATAGAAGTCGAAGCCTTATCGAAACAAGATCCTATCATGAGGACCAGTGCAAGAAAACTAAAGCTTCCCATGAGGGATGGATACATTCCTACACCCACACTCCTAGTTGCCGGCTGAGAGTGTTCAACGATTGAGACCGAAGCTCCCGAAGATGCAGTAACATAGGAATTCTTGAATGTAATTTGATCAATCGTTACAATCTTCCCGTTATGTGGAAAGCATACAACGCGGAACAAGGAAGAAGCAACGGCTTGCATACTATACATCCAGTTCCTACCCAGCAAGAGATTGTAGTCAAGGGGTGCATCAACCACCTCAACCTCTATCGCAATGGTCTTCCCCCCTAAATGGACTTTAAGGGATGGAAGGATGCCATGCAACCTAAAAGATCTCCCATCAAAAGTAGTTAACATAGTCGCTGATTTAGACAACTCAGGAGAACCAAGACCCTTCCAACAGGACAAAGACATCACAGATGCAGCAGCGCCCTCGTCAATCACAATGCACTTGACGATCATATTAAGACATTCTACGTGTACCAAAAGCGACACATAGTAAGGAAAGCGAGGCTGATGTCCTGCGTTTTCAAATTTGATCACTGAGGAAGAATCATCACCATTCACACCAAGAGCAGAAAGAAAAGCCTTCCTTTGCGAAGGACAACTCTAAAGCACTTCCAATGCAGACATCGCACAAGGAGTATGGCCCAAATCCTCGACAACTGAATAATTTTGGGTGGCTCGGGCATTTGGATTATGCCCCGAGTGCTTAAGTACCCCCTTAGGAATGCGAGGTGCAGCCTCAGGTTTATCCGCAGGTTTCTCAATGCGCAAAGTGGTTCCTGGTGGATCAGGTTCTTTTCCTGGGCTGGGTTGTGACGATCCATAATCTTTCACACGAGTCACAACCTTGGTAGCACAGACCATGTTAATGCACCCACGAGCACTAGTCTCTGGTGGATCATTCTCACTAGATTACTCATGGGACTTCGAGTTCATATTCTGGTTATGCGGTAAAGGGTTCGTTAGCACAGCTAGGCCTTGTGCTAAGAGTCTCAAAGCTTCATCTATTCGAGGGAACAAGTAAGTGAGGTGATCATCCTTACATAGCTTGCAAGGGAACTTAACCTTACGTTTCACTTGCTTGTCCCTGCCAGCATTCTGACTTTTCTTGTCATTATTGGTAGCATTCTCATTCCTATTCCCACCCTTTTGATTATTATTCTTACCTTTTCTTCTATTCTGTCTCGGCTGCTGGTTACCCTTCTGGTCCATCGATTGCATAGAAGGTACATTCATCATTTGGGTGGATTGAGACGAAGCCGTAGCTTCTCCTGAAGCAGACTGGTTGAGCGACAATTGACTAACTTGTTTTGCAACCGAATCCGTAGGTTTCGCACTTGCACAACCCACAATGCCATCGGCATGTGGTCCAGGTTTGACCTTGGGATCAAAACTGGAACGAGGAGCATTGGGAATAATCTCATGCAACAAACCAGATTGAGCATAAATCAAGTCCAGTTCCTATGCCCTAAAGATTGCTTGTTCCTCATTCTGCACTCCGGATGTGGAAACATCCTTCGCAATATATGGCAATAAATACTTGAGGAACCACTTGAGAAGGAACTTTGGTGGTATAAAATCTTTAATTAATCTCTTCCGTTTACGCCACTCCTGAATATGATCAGAAATATGGGTGGCTTTATCTTGCTGAAATGTCAACAAGAGTTCAGTACCAACATCATAGTGCACTGGTAGCTGGAAGTGATTAAGAAAAGTCATTGCAAGATCATCAAACAAGGTAAAATCTCCCTTTGGTAACTCTATATACCATTTCACAGCAGGCCCCGTGAGGGTGCATTGAAATAGCCGCAAGCGGAATGAGTCCTGATGTAACGAATTCAAAGAGCACCAAAGGTGAAACATGGTAACATGTTCGCTTGGATCCTCTCTTAGTTTGCCTTCAAACTTAGGTATGTCCAAAGGAAGCTTGGTAGGGACAGCCGGCCAAGCTGGGTCATGAGCCATGGGATCGTTCGTAAGTCTCAATAAGTCAAGAAGGTTAAGCGTCGCGAGGAAAGGGAGCCTAGGATGATGAGGTCAATGGACCGCTCCCTGGTTCACATAGGTTTGAGCACCACCATGGCCTTGGCCATAGTGTCCTCCTCCTTTCTAACCCATATAGGGTGACGTGGAAGTACCATAGTAAGGTGTACCTTGACTAGTAGGAGCTATGAATCCGTAATTAGGAGAGTAAGCAAGTTGTTGATACCCGCCTCCGTAAGGTGAAGAAACCTATCCATACTGCAGCCTGTAATAAGGTCCATAGGCCATCGCATGTGATGTCCCATGGGACACTCCGTAGGTAGGAAGATAAGCTTTGGAAGGGGGAACATACATACCAGAAGTAGGTATATATGCCCCGGACGTGACAAGCTGACCACTACAAGCGTGAATATAGCCTCCCGAAGCAGTGGGTGGTATATGAACTTGAGACACAATCGGCCTAGTAACTGCAGTATGGACCTGACTCGTAGCCATATATCAGCTCGAAGGACCACATGAATAAGGTGGAGGATGTACATTTGAAGAACTCAGAACTAAGGACGAAGGAATCTGAGTAATAAGATATGTACTACCGCCTATCGTCACCCGTATCGGACCTGGTATCCTAATCGGATCGCTAACCCTAGACCTAGGAGGGAGATGAGATGTAGCTTCCACCACTGTGATGAAAAGTGCAATGTGACTAGTACTCCCAAACCTCTCCGCAAGGTAAGGAATGGGATTTCCCCCAGGCATAGTGCTAGGCTCGAAGTTGGATTCGACATGAAATGTCAAATCGTGCATAGGAAAACCAGTCGTAGCATAACTACAGTAGCTAGTGCTGGCAGGTTCAAAGTGAGTCTTGGCATCTTCCGACATTCCATACCGGTAATGTGTCAACAGGGAATCATCCCTAGGGTGAGTAGGTCTATCGTGCAAAGATCCTCTCTGGGAAATCATAGGACCGAACTCAGCTAGGTCAGGTGAAGGATAGTATGTAGGAGTAAATTCCCCATCATCAACATGAATGGGAGGAGGTGGCTCAAGAATAGTCTCTGAATGATCCTCCATGGTGTGTGAATCAGTGTGTGACATAGTCCACCTAGACTATCTAGGTCTCGCTCCCAAAGGAGGAGTAGAGGTAGAATGCGGAAGTCCTGCTAACCGATGAGAATGGCGCGGAACCGCACTTGAATCCACAATGACTCAAAAAAAAAATAGCAAAGACTCTCTATTTACGTAAACCCTAGGCCAACTAGCATGCACAGAGCAATCACTAATAAAATCTAAATCCAAATGCAAGCAAACAAGGGCTGGATAAGTGAGCTCCCGAATGAAGCAAGTATGTCTCTCCTAGGAGAGGCTTGAGACTCCCATACACAACAAACGGAGGTACGTAACCAATTATTTTGGCCCTCAGCTTCAATGCATAAAGTGACTATGCTGTCTAACCCCAACCTAGCCGAGACACCTGTAGAATAACCTCTACAAGTACCTCCTCGATATCCTAGGTAAGGTCACTAAGGTCACCTCAATATAATCAAAGCTCAGGCAGACAATCGCAGGCGGGATTGACCGTATGGGCAGGGTAGCAAATCCCGAAACTCTCGAAAGAGCCCCCAGATACGAATACAATCCTGGAAATATCTCTGGTGCTACTCAGTTGTGACTAGGGGTCATCCTAATCGATAACCACTCACACTGCCTCGTGCTTAACTCCCATTTGAGAGGAGGATCTTGAGAACGATGGTTATATCAAGGATTTCACACACTCCCTGGACAGACACCTAGATGTTGTTGTTTAGTGATCTTGGAGAATTGACTTACAATGAACTATTCCAAGATCCTAAAACCTAAGCTTGTTGGTGCACCCTAGAAAAGAAAAGAGTGTAATTCATTTTAATTAGCATTGATTTTAGTTGGATTTATTACTCAAAAATATGATATGGTCATGCAACTAGTGGTGTTATGACACAACATGAAGTAAAATGCACACCATAACAATCAATGCAAATGCATTGTGTCCATGTAAACAGGGTATGCTACTATGTGAAATGCACAATTCTTCTTCAAATGATGAATGCAAATTTTTCCTATATGAAGTCCTAACTAGTACTCCAAAGCAAATCTAGATCTAGTGCAAGTACAATGCAAAGTGCAAAATGCAATGCATGATGATAAGCAAATGTTTTTGGATTTTTTTGAAAATATAAGAGATGCAAAAAGAAAAAGAATGATTCTACCACCCCCAGACTCTGCAAGCACACATAAACAGCATCCAACCAAAGCACTAAGGTAAAGGAGCACTAATGCACTAATCTCAAACAAAAAATTGAAAATGCCATGACAAGAACTTTCCTTAAAAAAAATTAGGCATAAAAAAACATTTTCAGTCAAAAACAGAGGTCAAAATAGACTCAGGCATTGCCAAATGAGACTCAGCAACTAACAGCATTCACCCAGCAACCAATTATCTTCCACAAAAGAGAAAAAACCAGGGTATACGCAACTATTCGCAGTAAACCCACGTGTATACGCGGAAATCACAGATAAAACCGCGTGTATATGCTACTGTAAATAAAAAACCCACGTATAGGAAGAAAAGGTGCATAAAACAAGGAAAATAGACAGGCTGAGACAAACTTCACTCCAATAAGACTCTACCAGGCATACATGCCCCCAGACCCAACACAAAAATAAGAGAGAAAGAGAAATTCAAATACATTGAATGCCGAGAAAATCACCCTCAAAGGACAACTACTAGGAACTCCCCAGCGGAGTCGCCAATTCTGTTATGGAGAGAAATTCCTATGGCTTGGGCTACCACAATAGATAGCTTTAACTCCAAAATTCAATCTTTCCCAATATGCAATAGAAATAAAATGTCTAACACTAAAGGATCAGACCTCGTACCTTGTTCCGGACGGTTGAAGTAGTCCCCATTGAGCTTTCCAATCTTCAGCTTGAATTGATATAATACTTCCTCAACAACAAGTAAACAATACAAGCATACTATATATCATGGTGTTAGATCTATTCTAGCATATATAATCAATAATGTAAATGCATTTGACATATTCCAATGGATACAATATTTAATCAAATACACATCATTGGACAAGAAAAGATATTTCCATTAATATAAATCAGATATTTCAAGATAGATACAACCTCTGACGGCACGTCTGCGAACCGGAGAAACGGAATCCCCCACTTGGGCCTCCACCACCTCAATCCTCCATATCACGATAGCAAGCTCACTAGCAAAAGGAAATCTTGGGAAGAACACAAAAGTGCTCCAAGGGACAAAGGGATGCAGACTCAAGTACAAATTCCAGCAACAATGGACTATAGTTTCTTTGTTCTCAATCTCTCTATATGCCTTAAATGTACCAAGGGGTTCCTTATATAGCTTCACAAGGGATAATGAAGGGTCGAATCCGAGCGATCTCAAGGCATATGGAAGGCCAGGAGTCGAATGAGTCGGATCCATGTCAAGGAAAAATCTAAAAGGATTTGGATTATGCACACATCCCGATGTACACGGTTATAAGGGTCAAACCCGCGTATGTACGCGGTTATCGGATAAAAATCCATGTATATAATTTTTCATATAGTTTTAGGGATGATCAAGGAAACATCATAGGATAAAAGATAGTCCATGGGGTCTAAAGAGTCTGCAGCAGAACAGGGGAAGGCCATACAAAGTGTGATTCACCTAGAGTGGTGAAATCCGCTATAACACGTGAATTCTTTAAAGTGGTCAAGAAATCTATTGTAGATCTTTTGTTTATAAACAATGCACATATATATTTCCCTAGAAATTAATGTGGTAAGAAAATTATTGTGTATCTTGTTGAACCATGATATAGGGATGAAAATAACGAACCAATTGAGAATGTTTATTTTAGATGATCATGTAATAAGAAGGATGATTTCTTATTATTTTGCTTAGGGAAATATTTTTTTACAAAATTTGATTTTTGTTACACAAAATGGTACTAACAAGTGAATTTGGTAGATGGTCAATATTCTTTGGAACTTGATGAAAGACAAGGCAATAATATATTATGCATGGTAAGCATATGGTAAGAATATGAATAAAGATCAAGGACTCATAACAGATATATTAAAACATGAGTAAGAAAATGGGTGAGCCTATTTGATTTTTGACATACCCATTATCCTAGACAAATCAGTGTAGAGTATAGAAAAAATTATCTACTCTTAAGTTATCCATCATCCAAATGAGTTAAACGCATTGATTATTGACCTTAACGAATCCCCAAAATAATCTTATTGAAAAATACCACCATTCCCAAAATACATTTTATGCATCTTTTTAATTTTCCAATAGGATACTTAATTAATAGGAATACTTCAATCAATCCAACAAAAGCCATCTTAAATCACTAATATCATAAAGTCTCCTCATCGTCTATAGGAGACATTCAAGGTTGCTTTTTTTCTATTGTATTTAAATACCTCTTTCTTCATGAATTAAACATAATAGAAAGGCCTATACGAGGTATATAAATGTTACATCATACATATTTCTCTTAAATTCACAAGCGTTTTCTTACCCTTCCCTTGCATGAGTAATTCAATTCCTTGAGATACTATCCAAACCTTCAAGTTACCCAACACACATATGTATTAGGAGATTCCTAGCATTTCATTAATAACAACAAAAAATAAAATCACAGATAAGAAATATACAATATATTGGTCACTAAAGTGTTCTTTGACTGAAACAACACTAACGCATCGTGTTCTTTAGTTAAGGTTAATACATTATGTAACAAGGATCTTATAAGGTTCCCATTTCCCTAGGAAAAACCCACAGGAGAAGAGACATGAATTCCTGAGTCGGTTGTCGAGTAAAAGACATGGTTAGATAACTATATTCCAATGCATAAATAAAACCCATCTCTATAACACATCAAATTACATGCATAATCCATATAGTTGATATGCTTAAACCCTTGCGACACAACCCCTGCAACCACAGCTTATCGTTAAACAGATGATATCATAACGGTTATGAGCAACATTATCATTAGTACCATTATTTAAGGAAAACATGTTAAGCATGAATAACACTTACAATGATTACTTAACCACATTGATCATTCATGGAACATAATACCACGGTTTTCCTTAAGCAAACAATCAAGCGTGAGGAAATCAACATTTACTTCAGCAACTAATCAAACATACAACCTTTACTTAAGAAAACTAGTCAAAATGAATGAAGCACCCCTGAGCTGGGAAACGAATCCACCAAGGTAAGGTTTGGATAGAACCCCTCCAAACATAATCTATAAATTCATCCATTCCATTCTCCATGTAATATGGATTCAAGCATGGAATGAGTGAATTACCAAAAGGAGGCATGATCCTCTCTAGACTTCATCGTGCAGACTAATATTTAGTGGAAGATTGACACAAATGGACCATACACTTAAGGTGAATCATAAATATACTAGGAAAAGATGTATCCTTTTTACCCAACTGTAACTAAAGGACAATATTACCAAGTAAAGGGTGGAGTTGCAGAGATCTCAATTATGCATATCCTATGTGGGGTCTTTACTGTTTAGTTGGGTATCAAACCATTTAAAAAATAAAAGCATACCCACCAAACCCATATCTCGGGTCTTGGATGTTGTTTGATCCACACACCATAAATCGGTTTAAAAATAAATAGGAGGAAAAGGATCATGATCTACACACTAATAATCATTTCAGTTCATGCAGAAATACACATACATATTTCCCGATTTGAACTATCCATAAACCACATAAAGATCCCAGATAGGAAAAACACAGGCATAACACATAAAAAGGACAAATATGAAATCACAGCATAAACACAGGGAAAATTTCATGCCTATATCTAATTGAAACACTGGAAATAACACAAGCTCATTGTTTATCAAAACGCAAACAAATAATGTTTCAACCCATGATTGCCAAGTCATTTCCATACTAACATTTTATGGCACCGTTCAATTGGAAGCACAATCGAAAGAGGAACGCAGATGCATCTAGTAGATAGTTCAAGCTCCATCCCCAATAATTTCATGCAGCATGCATCCAAGATGTAGACAGTACATCAGCAACCCATAGTCATATCTGGTATCATGCATTCATATAGATATATATATTTTCAAAGGAAACCCAATAATCAAATATCTGATCAAACACAAATCCCAATAACCACATATATATTCAAAATCAAACCCATTAATCATATATATATATATAATAAAAAACAAACTAATGCAGGTAAGTAAAACTAGATCCAACAGGGGTATACCAATTTCCAGATCCCCAAAACGCATAAAAAAAATATAGACCTAAAATTATTAACAATTTAAATCCCAAAGCATTAACAAATCTATATCAACATAGGTATATGATACCTAAAAAAAATCGCAAGAAACCAACACATCTTCCTCCTCTTAGAAAAATGCAATCAACAAAAAATTAGCCAATCTCATGTTACACACTTCAAATTTAATGCAAACAACTCAGATCTCCAAAGGAAGCAGGCGCTTTATAGAAATGTGCAACAATAAGAAAAAATCCTATGTGCATACATAAAACAAACAGAGTTTTAGTATATACTTCTAAATTGAATCACAAATGCAGGCATAAGCTCTGCAATTCAAATCGCAGGCACCCCAAATGCCTCCTTCCCATGCAATAACCTTAGGCACGAATCGATCCCATGCAAGTGAGCCCCCTCTAGACATGAGATTCGTAACATAATAAATAAGCAAAAACTAGTAACTACTCTCCCTTACTATGCACAGAGATCCCCACAAATCAAGGTACTAAATCTGCCATCATCTTTGTTGAGGAAGACTCCTTTTTTTAGCTATGTAGTTAAAACTTTATCACATACTTAAGTGAAATCATGGAATGGTTACTATGTCCTAGATTTATTAATAATTTTGTAAAATTATCAACAAGACTTCCACCAATTAATTGCATACCATTTTTTAAATCAATACTAAAATACAAACAAATTCAATGCAGTAAGGGTTCAATAGTTAAGATGGTGGCATGTCATGCCACCCGCCAAAGTTCAATGTCAAATATGAAGATGGGATTGGGAGTATGTCCTAGGTTAATTTTATGGAATAGTGCACCATGCCACAACACCTTATAGGAAAATGGAACTGCTTGTGTTAATGGTTTGCCCCTTGAAAGCCAATTTGTAGGGACCAACCTCTTTGGGAAAAATGCAATAATTGTTCTAAGATTTAATTTCACATAAACATCCAAATTGTGTATCATATTGGAGCTAGTGTCATAGTTCCTAGGTAGGATATGAGAGGGTCCAAACACCAAAAAAGATGGGATTCAAACTTGGGCTAGTTGATTTGAACTCCCAAACCATAGCCTTATAGACAATTCTTCTGCCGAGTCCAAAGCTCAAATTAAGCACTTAAAAAAATAAAAAATTAAAATTAAAACCATAGACCAATTATAAGTAAAAATCCAACTATGTCAACACTATAAATGAAATAGACTCTCCAAATCGTGCAATACTCAAAGAGCCAATCGCATACTTAATTTTCCAATATTTAAGCATGAATTCCCCCCAATTATTTATAAGTATTTTGAGTCAATAGTTTATATATAAATAAGGAATCTTCAATATATAAATATATCTTTGTACATGTACTTGTGTACAACATGTAAGTAACTTTAATTAATGCATTAAAATGCCTTCTTCCCAAGTTTGCGATATTAATTTGTGTAGATAACCTTTAGGGAAAAAATATCATTGATGGTAATTTCTTTAAGAGTAAGCTTTAAGATTCTTAGTAAAATTTATAGGAATGTCTTCTTAGAACTTGATGCCATACTTAAGTATTCCAAAAATAATGGACTATCCTTGATTTGCTACCAAAATAGGATCATACCGACCCTCTATTTGTTAACCAAGAAATCATCCTATTCATGAGTTACTTCAACTTAGGATGAGCCCATAAGGCTTAGGTCATCAAGGGAATAGTTATTATTCTTTGACTTCCCAAGGATCCACTCGTCATTTTAATCTTCCCCCTAGTGAATTCTTCCCCAATCGTTCTTAGTCGCGTTAAGTTCCCAATCTCCTAATGCTATCAATCACATCCATAATTTTTCATAAGGGCAGGATGTGTACTTATAATTCCATCTTACTTCTAGTCTGTGTTTTTGTGTCATGTAGAAATGGGATGTTACATCATTCCCCCCTTAGAATTAACACCGTCCTTGGTCTTTACATGATCATCAAGCCTTATCCTTACTTCTTTTTCATGTCCTCAATTCTTTCTTTTACATTCTTTATGAACATAATCAAACATTTGTTGTTCATTAACCTGTTCCCTTAATCTTTTAGATTAATAGGGTTACATCAAGTGTTTTAGGTCACCAACCTGCATTATAACCATATAGCTGCATGTCTACTATCATCAACATCGACAACAATGTATAATTCAAAATCCAACACTATTTAATTTCATATTTCACAATGGTTCCAATACACATAATGTTATATTTACCAATAGATAAACATATTACCTCATGGGAACGAATTCACTTGGAGTGCATATACCTTTTTCAAGTATTATTTCTTATAAGTGCCTTTCTAGTCTCTTTGGATGTCCTCCATCCAAGCAAGCACTCCCAGTGCTAACAATACTCCGAGTACTAATCGAAGCTACCCAACATAAGGACAATACCCTTCTTCAAGTGCATCTCCTACCTGTGCTATTTAGGGTGCTTCACCTTTCTCGCACACCATAATACCTGGAGGTTATTCTCTTCATGGATCCCCCACTCTCGTGATAGTCCTCTTACACGATGTGAATGTGTGTGGAAAGAGTCCTAACCAGAATTTCTTACACCCAGGCGTCCCTAGAATGCATTTGGTTCCTAGATGGATGGGGGGGAATATGTACCTCTTGTACACTTTATTTATCACCACCTTTCTCATGGGTAACAACTTTATGCGCATGATATTTCTCTCATATCCTTTAACTTATTATAGTCATGGAACCCTTCTTCTCTTCATGGCCATAGTTCCCATGCCTATAACAACTTCATATATGGTTAGTTACCATATCATATCATTGATTCCAATAACATCAATCTTTCGAATTAGACTACTTTCCATCATTTTCCATGTCATCTCCTTAAGTCACATCTTACAACCTTTCTTGTTCATCAAAATGAGATCCCTTATACTGGAGCACTCTTTCTATTAAACTAATAACATCATTGATTTTATGCACAACACATTTTACTATCCACTCAGCTACTCTGTAGTCCAAGTTCATAAGTAGTCTAGTTTCTTTTCTTCTTTTTTTCCTTTTCCTTATTTGAAATAAATAATTTTATGGAATGTTGTCATGCTTGTGAATATGTATAAAAAGATCAATAGTACATGTGAATATGTATAAACACATCAATAGTATTTATGTACACAACCCAATCCTTATGATTTTCTTGCATGCCAACAATTATATGTAAAGGATATGTTAAAATGGTTGCATTATTGCAACTAACATGGAGTCTCTTCACAACAATTTTAACATTCGCGTCCTACCTTTACTTAGCATCCATTTCGTAAGCTAATGACATTCACTCATAACAAAATTCACAAATTAATTAGAAACTTCTTATAAAGTAAATAACATCCACTTTATAATAATTAATAGTTACACCCAAGATAGAATATTCTCTCATCATTCACTATTATGCATAACCACAAACTAACCATTTCTAGGTCAATTAATTCATGAACTATGATGATAGCAATAATAGCTTGACAATAACAAAATCTCATTCTTCCTTATAGTTTATCCAAAGTCGTATGCTAGTGATGTGCATATATATAAGAGAAACATCATAGGTCTTGACCAAACTAAATCCTCATGTTTCCTTATGGACCCAATCTTGAGAACCATTAGTTCCTTCGACCTGTGATCTAATATGACTAATCAAAAACATTTTTTTTTTAGCTATAATTACTCATACACCTCAACAACAACTATGTCGATGCCAACATATTGTTCCTATATGCCATTCTACTATGGTCTTTTATTCATAACCTTTCAGCTGCCAAGTGCGGATGTAACCATAGGGTTCAATGCAACTATTTTCTCCTAGTTTTACATGAATTCCAAATGTAAACAGGTGTTTCACATTTAATAAAATGTTTGTGTTTATACATGTGTACCTTAAACACCACTAATCATTCATTTGATACAATTTTTATTTCTAACAGTATATGCCTCTAACATAGTTACTCTTTTAGCATCACTTATCTTCATGCTTAAATATTTTACTATATGTGATAGCATTATCTAATATTTAAGAGAGATTCAAGGGTGATATAGTTACTCCTTTCCTAAATGATCAACTTATCAAGTTCCCTTAATAGCTACCTTGCTATCTCCAAGAAATTTTACTACTTTTATCTCTAAAAACATATGTATAAGGTAAGTTATATAGACACACACACACACACACACACACACACACACACACACACACACACACACACACACATATATATATATATTCCCTAACATAATGGAACCTCTAAATTAACTTGGAACATATTCTCATGAGCCACTTACATGTATTTATTACCAATAGGGTACACCACAATAGGTCTAGAAGACTTATAATCAATATTCAATTCTCACCAGATTTTTAGCATTCCTACATTTATTGATAACTATGTAACCTTTCAATTTTAGTCTATAACATATGTCATGTTCTCATAACGATCCTTAACAACAGCATTCACTACGTTTCTCAATGCAATCTAGTACATTATGTCACATATGGTATCAGAGCTAAGGTTGCATCTCTCGGGCCTATTTGGGCTCAAAAATGATCCTAAATTTGTTTTTTAGTAATTAACAAACAAGTTGTTTTGAGATAACAGGAACCAACTAGTTCACACAAAGATGAACCAACAAGAGGATATATATTAGTCGACCTTGTAGTTATGCAAGAGTAATTGGAATAGCTTCTGAAAAATTACAACAAGATGGCCCATTACTTTCACCACATCAATGTGAGGCCCAACCAGATAAGAACATAAGTATCTTGCTATTTCTTTTATTACTTTCAAAGATGTTTTACTTTCTTTTGATGTATGCAACACCTCTCTAAAAAAATATTTATAATGTAAGTTATATATATATATATATATATAT
>LPNX010938132.1:965498-1005217 GCA_001517045.1 Pseudotsuga menziesii
CTATTGAATTTGATTGCTAAATGTCATTGCTTGGTTATGAAACGATCAATTCGGATTGTAGTATCAGGTAATGACTGACTGTTTGGCTATTTGATGAATGTGTCAGGAGTACACACTGCAGGAAGATCATGTGTGATGACCTGCAAGAGCCAAGCTTCATGGGAAGGTTTTCCCTTATTTTGGAAATGAGGTTCGGGTGAAACTCCATTAGACATTTTGAAAAATGTCTCATCTGCACTGCATGTTTGGTGATAACATGAGTGAGATGGTTTGTATTATGTCAGTGAGACAGGTGTGAATATGAAATGTAAACAGGAAACAGGGATGGGGCCTTGGTTTGCTTAAACCTGGTGATTGGAAACCACACAGACAGAGCTAGAGGGCTGGCTTTCTTCTCCACAACCCCAGGATAGCACTAAAAGGGAATGCAGGGCCTGAGGGACTGTGTAGCAGAGAAGGGACTAATTCCTTGTGCTGGGTGTGTGTGTGGATGTTATAGAAGTCAGGCTAGTTCTGGTGTAGGTGTTCCTAGCTCTGCAGCGAGCTCACCAGCGTAGCATTCAGTTTTTCCCAACTCCTTGATGGTGCCTAACAGATCTAAAGGCATACTGCGATGGCAAATGGATAAGTGTTCTGTAACCCTTGCTATGAATATGCATGTTTAATTATTAAATTCCATATGCATAACATGTTTTGATTTATTTCCATGATGACCGATTGCTTGAGTATGAATAGGACCTACATGGCACACATCGGAAGAGAGTGCACACTTTTTCGATGTCAAGTCATGAAAGGGTTTTCAATATTGATTACACTCTAGGGAGTGGACGCACTCCTGGTGTCTCAATAGTTGATAGTGGATGATATGAAATGTGATTACAGTTTTAGAGCAATGATGCTGATGAGGTTGCTTTTATTGCTTGTGTTGCTTGTGTTGATAGGCTAAAGGTAAAGGTAAATGGTTGGTATAAGCGTGTTGTTGATATAAGTGTATGTTGGTATAAGTGTATGGCGATATAAGTGTATGTGTCATTGTTGACATAAGCGTATGATGGGCTGTGATATGCCTAAGGATCCATAGTAGATCCTAGACCTAGGAATGGTCATGATAAAGTTCCAAGCCCAGTTGACATGGTTATGTACTGGTTGGACATTAATTATTCGATGTTGAGGAGAAGCCTGCGTGCTGACCTAACATCTGAGTCCATAGGCGATCCCAAGGCTTGCAAAGAGAAGCAGGATCCTATGGACAAACGAGGAAATGCACAATACAGATAAGTATTGGATTATTTTGCTTATAAATATACATGTGTATATGATTTGGATATGATGTTTTAAGCTCTTGTTTAAGAGGTAAAATTAATGAGAATAAACTAAACATGTGAATCTATTCAATGTTTGGATATAGGTATCGCTGGAGGCGAAGACTATGAAAGCATCCTAGAGGTGCATGGGGACATGTGACTATCCTGGAAAGCTCGGGTTGAGCGGTAATGAAAAAGGTGCTAGTAAGACGAGGGAGTCCTAGCAGCCGAGACAAACCATGTGGAGAGACTCCATGGTTTAGAGGTCTGGAATAGACCAAAGACACTAAGTGTCATGACCAAGAAGGATTGGTCTAGCATTCACGGTGAAGTGAAAGAGGCTGAGAGCATGAAAAGCCACTGCGATGGCGAGGGTTCCAGGATGGAACAGAACAAAGAGGGGAAAAACTCTTACTGCTCTCTCTCTTGCCTTTTGATTATATATAGATATATGTTTATGCATTGTGAAAACAAAGGATTGTTGAATGCATGTATGACTGAGAATGAAATGTGTGTATTTGCTTAAGCAATTTGTGAATGCTGGAATAGTTAATTCCCTGCCCAGGAATGGACATGAAGGAGCTCATGTGCCTGTTGGGGAAGGCATGAAAAATATGAAAGCCTCATTGATGAGACTTGGACTGTCATGCCAAATTGGGTAATTAACTAACTGATTTTGATATCTAT
Organism: Pseudotsuga menziesii; assembly: GCA_001517045.1. Lineage (NCBI taxonomy): Eukaryota > Viridiplantae > Streptophyta > Pinopsida > Pinales > Pinaceae > Pseudotsuga > Pseudotsuga menziesii. The sequence continues at coordinate 967,490 of LPNX010938132.1, forward strand.
ATTATGCTTGGTCTGATAGAATTTCAATGGTGCATTCCACAGGTGAGAAAAGTGAAACCAGGTGGTGCACGTTGATTATGGCAGCAGATAAAAAGTTGTTGGACTTGGCTGGAAGTCTCCTTCAAGTGATTGCCAAAACCCAAGAGAATCTTGGGAAGATGCTCAGGATACAGAGAAGGCAGAGTGAAATGAACCACCAGATTTTGCAAGACTCTATTGGTTTGCAAAGGGAGGTGAAAATCCTTCTGGGAGCAATCGGCAAAGGAAAGGAAGGTGGATCAGCAATGGGACATTCGTCCAAGCGACCCGATAAGAAACGGTCCAGGCATGAAGACTCCAAGGAAATTGAGCAGGTAAAGATGAAGCAGCCAGTGAGATGCTGGAGATGCCGAGGACATCATTTACGCCGGGACTGTCTGATGAAGGAACATGATGAAGGCATTAGCCACAAAGTTCCTAGACTTCGGGATCAGCAGGAAGCTGAGAACCAGCAGGAAAAGTCCATCGAAGCCAAGAGGCTTGGTCTTGAACGTTCAAAGTAAATGATTGAACGTGGTATAGATCTGCAATTTTGAAATTTTGATGTGCAATTGTACATGTATTGTATATATGTATTGGAACACCGAGGACAGTGTTATTCCAAGGGGGAGGGGAATGTCACGTCCCCGGTTTTGACCCTGTTTGCATGATGTATATATTGTAATTAATCGTGGTGAGGAGCTCAAGGCAAAAGCCCCACCATCGATTTGGCTGTGTATGTTTCGGCAATGGGGATAATTGCCGATGGTATGTCGTGCTATCCGGCACATTTTAATTCGGCATCATGTAAACCCGCACATCAATTAAAATAAACCACAACCAGCTACGGCAGTGCAATGTTGAATGAAAAGGGCATGTTTCCAAAGGATAAGGGGTGGGGGATGTCAAACCTTGGTTATGGGAAAAACCCATGTTTTATTGCCTTGTTGTTTTGCCACCTTTGTTATTTGTCACCCTTTTTGTCTCACCCAACCTTGTCAACCTCTTTAATGCTTCAGAGCTGGTGGTTGAGGAGATATGGCTGAGTGGTTGAGGGAAGTTATTGCCTTTGGGAGTGGGGTGGCAGGGTTGTCAGCTCCATACCCACATCCACACTCCACCCATGTCTGCCCATTCTTCTCCCTCACTCACTCTTCCCTGGGGAGTTCACTCACTCTTCCCTGGGGAGTTCGTCTCCCTCACGCAGAGCCATTGTTGTTCTCTTCACGCGCAGGAAGTTTTCCCTCACGCGGGGGAAGGTTCAGCCTCCTCATCCGCGCACCATTTTGGCTGTGTGCTCATCCGCGCGCATATGCGGAGCTGTTTTCCCTCACGCAGGGGTCGAGTCCGATTTTCCTCACACACAGGCCATTGTGCTGCCGGTTCTCACGCAGATGGGAAAGGAGCTGCCTTTCAGTGGTCACTCACGATTTCCACAGAGCGGAATCGGGTATGTTTTCTCCTGCGTTTTGTGGGTTGGTGTAAGTTCCCTCGTGCACGGATTACGTTCTGGGGTTGTTGACCTCCCCACGTTTTTGTTGGCTGTGATGACCAACTGCATTTGGGCCACTAGGTTTACTGAGTGAGTTGTTTTTCTGTTGTGGTCTATGATTTGTGTTAATGTTCATGGTGTGTTGTGGCTGCTGATATACCATGGTTTGGGTGCTGTTGTTGAGTTGTTTTGGCCACATTAGGGCCAAAACCTACTCTGAGTTGCCTTATAGGCTGGAGCTGTGTCTCACCTTTTGTTTGGGGACTGTCACTGGTTGTTATGACTTCTTCACAGAGCTGTGAAGGGATTGTTTGGCTGCTGGTATGCAGTGATTGAACCTTGGACTGTGCTGGCTTGACCTGTCTATGGAAAGCCTGTGAAACCCAGCAGTGTTGGTTTGGCTGTTATGTGTCCCCTTGGCTATGTGTAAGCCTGCAATTGACCCTTATTCCGGAGGAATCATGCCCAGCTCGGGGGTGGCAGCGTTGCTGAGAGATTGATGAGCAAGCTGGCCTATGGTTGGGTGGAACATTGCAGCGACGTAGCTGGTTGCGGGTGAATCCTTCACCAAAAGATAAGTCTGTTGTTTACTTCACCTCTGCAAATTATATTGATGTTGAATGAATTCTGTTGAATGCTGGAATGCTCATGTATGTTTGCTTCCGCTGTATGAATAAAGAATTATGCATCTGAGTATGCTTGCAAGTTTAATTTCAGCATTTGATTTCTTAGTTTATGCTCATTGGTCTGTTTGCCCAGTCGTGTATGATATGTCCGTCGCGTCCTCTTCGTCGGTCGAGGGACGGGGACGTGACACTGATCGTTTATGGAATATAATACCACGGTTTTCCTTAAGCAAACAATCAAGCATGAGGAAATCAACATTTACTTCAGCAACTAGTCAAACATACAACCTTTACTTAAGCAAACTAGTCAAAATGACTGAAGGTACTAGAAACTTGACAACAAATTTCCTCCCATCCATTGGCTCTAACTGGCATGTGTTGTTTCTTCAAGAGCCACCCCCAAGTTGGGAGATGAATCCACCAAGGTAAGGTTTGGCTAGAACCCATCCAAACATAATCTATAAATTCATCCATTCCATTCTCCATGTAATAGGGATTCAAGCATGGAATGAGCAAAGTACCAAAAGGAGGCCAGATCCTCTCTAGACTTCATCGTGCAGACTAATATTTGGTGGAAGATTGACACAAATGAATTATACACTTAAGTTAAATCATAAATATACTAGGAAAAGACGTGTCCTTTTTACCCAATTGTAACTAAAGGACAATATTACCCAGTAAAGGGTGGAGTTGCAGAGATCTCAATTATGCATATCCTATGCGAGGTCTTTACTGTATAGTTGGGTATCAAACCATTTAAAAAATAAAAGCATACCCACCAAACTGTTGAAATATTGTAACTTCAAAGAATATTCTATATGTATCTTTTGTGTTCCCCGATGGTCCTCCCAGGAGAACCACTTGTATTATCGTGTACCTCGATGCTTCTAATCGGAAGAACTAATAAGAGTCATGAGGTAGTCCCCTCTAATTGTAAAGGTGGGTCATTAGCACCCCAGTGTGGTTACTTGACCCTACATGTTTAACTCGAGCCTACATGTTGAATGAGTTAGTTCAAGTGAACGGATGAATATAAATAGAGGTGTGGTGTTCCTCATTTGTGACACACACTCTCACTTGTGTAGCACATTAGTGCAGAACAGAATTAGCTGGAGAAGGAGGAGGATCAGGCTTTGATCTCCTTGTTGTTTTTATCTTTTATCTTTTAGGGCACTTATATTGAGGAAGCTTTTGCTGGGTTTTTCCCTTTAGGGTTTTCCCAGGATAAATATTTGTGTTCTCCTTTTGTATGGTTGTGCTTGTCTATCTTTCAGTGATCCTGTTTATATGCTTTTGTTATGAAATCGAAATGAAATACTAATGATCTAGCTTAGCATATGAAAATTTAACATGGTATCAGAGCCACCCTGAAAGAAGGCATTGTGCAACTACAAAATCTATGGCTTCTTAATTTTTGGTTCTCTCTCCACAATCGATCAGCAAAATAAGGCTAGGCTGACACTCCATTGAAGGGTGCATCTTTCTGCCAAAGCGGAATTCGATTCCGAGCATTTTCAATTTTCGGTGCAAAAAATTAGGGATTCTTGCATAAGAAGAATTTTTTAGTGAGCCGAGCATAGGATTTCTCTTCTCATAAAAAATTAAGTTTAGAGACTTGGATCAAGATTTTTTGTTGGGTGAAACTCCGGGAAAGTCAAACCCTAGTTTGACCCCGAGCTAGAAAAACCCTGAATACTAAAATTGCTAAGTTTTGGTACATTCACTATATCCTAATATTGGCGAAGGTTCAGGATATTCAAATTGTAGAGACAGAATATAAAATACTTATGTACACTGTGTCCAAAATTCATCCTTAGATTCGCTATATTCTAGGAGATATGATCCCTCCAAGTTAGGGTTCCAGCCTCTTCCAGAATTCATCCCTAAACAAGACACCTAGGGAAAATTGCTATATATTGGGCTACAGATGTCCAAATGGAATTCCTAAAGATGTTCCAGAAACATCACGGACTGTACGTTTTGTGGTCTGAATTTTAGAACCTGAAGATGAACCAGTGACACATGGAATGCCGTACAACTTCACTATTCTGAACAGTCCTGTAACAGGTCACCTTGGGAAAATGATCATAAATCCCAATTGGTGAAAACAATTCTGATGAAACCTATGGTTTTGGATCAGGGACATGTGAGGTTACCTCAGTGCAAAATTACAGACACAGAGGAGCAGTAACTTCAGAGATATCACAGAAACAGTAATAGGCATTTCTGCAGAAGAAATTGGAAAACTAGGGCTTCCTGTTCCGGAAGCTTCCCTCCACTGTTTTCAGAAAAAGAGTACATTGGACAGCTCCATTTGAAGAGATCTATATTTCTATCCAATCATATCTGAAATATTCCAAGTTTTTAAAATTAGGGTTTCTCTGACAAACCCTAGATTAGCCAGCTCCGGAAGCAAGACGAACACCTCAAATCGGTAAGATCTAATCTTTTGCTATTTGCATTTGAAGTTCTCATTTCAAAGTGATCTATGGCACATCATCTTGATGATAAGCTTGGTGAAGTTGAAAACTTCCAAGCATGAAAGTATTTGATCCCTCTGAAGAAAATGAATTTGACACCTACATGAGTAGAGAGGTTCCAGTTCTAGAGGGAGACGAGCCTCAAATCCTTACACAAGAAGAACTTGATCAAGGCCAAGAAGATCATTGTTGATTCAATCACGGATCAACTTGTACCACAAGTGTCTTCCCTAAAGACACCGGATATGCTTGATTCCTTGATTAAGCTATTTGAAGATAAGAACATAATTTAGAAGATGGATTTGAGAAAATAGTTGAAGAATGTGAAGATCCAGAATGCATAACATCTTGAAGCAGTAGAAGAAGAAGCAGAGAATGCAGAAGTGGTGATAGCCGCCTTGAATGGCCTCCCATGATCATGGGATTCATTCATGCAAGGAATGTGTGCCAGAAGGAAGTTATTAATTTTAGTTGACTTTAGGAAGAAGAAGAAGCTCGCCTCATAAGAAGAGAAGAAGAAATATGGGAGCAAATTGAAGATCAAGCTCTCACCATTCAAAGAAGATCCCTCAAGCGATGAGGAATATGAAGAACTAAATTCTTGACGAACCTCTTATCCATCTTATCATTTGGATAAGAAATGATGATTTCATGAATGAAGAAGATGATGAAGGAGAATGATCAAGAAGGAGTCTACCCACAAAACAAACAAAAGATAAATATCCAATTGTCATTTAATGATATTGCTTTGTTATGCATATTCAGTTGATGTGTTATGCATGATAGATTTTTTGCATTAATGACTGTATACTACTAATATGCATGTGATCGGAAAGGTCCTAAACAACCTCCTACAAGAAAACAAGGATGAGACTTGTTTCGAAGAACAAGTGATGACAATTCAATAAACATGAATCTGAAGCTCCCAGGGTCAAAGACACCATGACGAAAGAAAGAGCTTCAGAGAGTGGTAGATCCACCTCAAAGGATGAAGACCGCCATGGGTATAAGAGATAACTCAAGATGAAGAAAAGAATGCTATGATCAAATAATAACAGTTTATCATAGGGAATGATGTATACAATATGATTTCGAGACATAAAGGGAAGTATGTAGTATCTTCCATATGGATCTACAAGAACAAGTGTACAAAGCAAAGGTTCATGATTTGCCTCAGAAATAATAGACTATGACATGACATACTCTATTGACAAGTATATATCAAGCATAGAGCCACCTGTATAGAATGAAGAGGGAAGATTATACTCCACTTCAGGGGGAGTGACTACAGAAGATATCTAAGTTCGACATGGTATGACATGATGGACAACTTCCTGCTGGATCGAGACTTTACCAAGAGTAAAGAGGGTTCCAACCTTCAAGGTTGAATGCAGAAGACTAGGATATGTTGATGACCCAACAAGACAAACTCATGGAAGATGTTATGATGTTTGGGATACAGTTCCCAAAACAGAAGGAAAGAGTATAGTATCCTCCAAATGGATATGCAAAATAAAGCATGCAGCTGACGAAAGTATTGAGAAGTATAAAGCAGGATTTGTGGCCAGAGGTTTCTCTCAGAAAGAGGGAATTGATTATGAAGAGACATTTTCCCCAGTAGCACGGTATACTTCAATTATAGCTACCATGGCACTTGCATCCATGATGAAGTGGGACTTACACCAAATGGATGTGAAAACAGCTTTTCTAAATGGTGTGATCAAAGAAGAAGTATACATATAACAACCACAAGGATTTGAAGTTGAAGTAAGACATACTCACGTATGCAAGTTGAAGAAGGCATCATATGGTCTTAAACAAGCTCCTCGAGCTTGGTATGAAAGAATAGATGGTTTCTTGTCGAGCATGGGCTTTACCAAAAGTAAAGCTGATCCTAACCTTTATCTCAAGGTTGTAGAAGATGAACTTGTCATCCTATTATTATATGTGGATGACTTATCCTTGATAGGAAATAAGAAACAGGTCATGGAAAGCAAGAAGAAACTAGCAGAATAATTTGAGATGAAATACCTTGGGTTAATGCATTATTTCCTAGGTCTAGAAGTATGGCAAAGTTCAGAAGAAATCTTTCTCAACCAGGGAAAGTATGCGATAGATATATTGAAGAGATTCAATATGTTGGAATGCAAAGTCATGGCCACACCCATGGACTCCAACCTGAAGCTGTTAGCTGATGACTCATCAGAGTTAGTGGATATGACTCATTACAGATAGATCATTGGGTCATTGATGTACTTAACAAATACCAGACCATACATTTGTTTTGCTGTGAACACCTTAAGTCAATATCTTGTTCAACCAAGATGGGTTCACCTAGTAACTTCAAAACATGTGATGAGATATCTGAAAGGGACTATAGACTTTGGTTTATATTATGATCATAGCCATGAGTATAGATTGTATGGCTACACAGATGTAGATTGGTCTGGAAGTATCTTAGACAGGAAAAGCACATTAGGTAGATGCTTTTGTTTGGGGTCTGCTATGAGTTCATGGTTTAGCAGGTAACAGTCCAGTGTTTCTCGTAACATGGCTGAACCAGAATACATAGCAGATTGCTCTGCTAAGTTGTGAAGCCATATGGATTCAGAAGATGGTATCAGGTTGCTTTGAACTAAATATGGATACTACATTGATTCTATGTGATAACGAATTGTGATAACAGAGAACCCCGTGTACCGTCGTAACACATAGAAATCCGGTATTTCTACATTCAAGATAAAGATGCAGATAATGATGTTTCAGTATTTACATACTGGAGATACAGATGGTGATAGTTCAGTATTCACATACTGAAGATGTAGATGAATATGGTTTAGATGATGATGCGCTGACAAAGCCTATGTCTCAAGTAAAGTTTGAACACCTTCGAGACAAGCTTGGTATGGTTCAGAAAGACCTTCCCTGAAAGGGGGAGTAGTGATGTTGCAATGGGATTGTATCATCCCTGGACACTTGCCCTAAAGTGATTCGGAGACCTCAGTCTTCGAGAATGAAGAGGGATTGTATCATCCTGGGACATATGTCCAGAAGTGATCCGGAGACCTCGGTCTTCGAGAATGAAGTGGGATTGTATCATCCTGGGACATATGTCCAGAAGTGATCCGGAGACCTCGGTCTTCGAGAATGAAGTGGGATTGTATCATCCCTGGGCACTTTCCCTAAAGTGATCCGGAGACCTCAGTCATCAAGAATGTGGCAGGATTGTATCATCCTTGAACTTCGGTTCAGAATGGATCCAGTGTAACTTCGGTCATCGAGAATGTGGTGGGATTGCATCATCCCTGAACTTCGGTTCAAAAATGTATCCAGAGGTCTCAGCCCCCGTGAATGTGGTAGGATTGCATCATCCATGAACTTCGGTTCAAAATGTATCCGGAGGTCTCGGCCCCCATGAAAGTGGTGGATTGCATCATCCCTGAACCTCGGTTCAAAATGTATCTGGAGGTCTCAGCCCCCGTGAAAGTGGTGGATTGCATCATCCCTGAACCTCGGTTCAAAATGTATCCAAGGATCTCGGTCCTCGTGAATGTGGTAGGATTGTATCATCCTTGAACTTCGGTTCAGAATAGATCCAGTGACTTCAGTACTCGAGAACGTGTGTTGATCCCATAATTCCAATAGGAAGGATTGTCTGAGTTCCACATCTGATGTTGATCCCATAATTCCAAAAGGAATGATTGTTAGTAACTCCATAAAGACCTAAATCGTGTAATTCTGAAAGGAAGGATCATTGAATTGATCCCGTAATTCCAATAGGAAGGATTGTCTGAGTTCCACAGATGTGTTGATCCCGTAATTCCAATAGAAAGGATTGTCTGAGTTCCACATTTGTGTTGATCCCGTAATTCCGAAAGGAAGGATCGTTAGTAACTCTGTAAAGACCTAAATCCCATAATTCTAATAGGAAGGATCATTGAATTGTTCTTGTAATTCCAATAGGAAGGATTGTCTGAGTTCCACAGATGTGTCGATCCCATAATTCCAATAGGAAGGATTGTCTGAGTTCCACAAATGTGTTGATCCCGTAATTCCGAAAGGAAGGATCGTTAGTAACTCCATAAAGACCTAAATCCCGTAATTCCGAAAGGAAGGATCCTTAGTAACTCCGTAAATACCTAAATCCCGTAATTCTGAAAGGAAGGATCATTGGTAAATCCGTAAAGACCTAAATCCCTTAATTCCGAAAGGAAGGATCATGTTGATGTTTTGATGATGTTGATGTTTTCATGATAATGATGTTTTCATGATGATAATGTTTTTATGATGATGATGACGTACTGATCGAAAGATCAGTGTATGATGATGATGATGTATTGATCGAAAGATTAGAGTATGATGATGATTACGATGTACTGATCGAAAGATCAGAGTGTGATGATGATGATGTACTGATCAAAAGATCAGAGTATGATGATGATGATGTACTGATCAGAGTATGACGATGATGATGTACTGATCGAAATATCAAAGTATGATGATGATAACGTACTGATCAAATGATCAGTATGTGATGATAACGACGTACTAATCAAAAGATCAGAATATGATGATGATGATTATGTTCGAGAGTTGAAGTATGATGATGGTGCTGATCACGATGTTACTAATCAGAATGTGATGATGTTGCTGATCGAAAGGTCAAAATGCTAAAGATGTCTTTGATGATCGAAAGATCAAAGTGCTGAAGATATTGCTGATCAAAATGCTGAAGATGTCTTTGCTGATTGAAAGATCAAAGTGCTGAAGATATTGCTGATCAAAATGCTAAATATATTGGTGATGATCAAAAGGTCAAAGTGTTGAAGATGTTGCTAAAAATGTTGCTGATCGAAAGGTCAAATTGTTGAAGATGTTGCTAATCGAAAGGTCAAAGTGCTGAAGATGTTGCTGCTGATAGAAAGGTCTAAGTGTTGAAGATGTTGCTGAAGATGTTGGTGATCGAAAGATCAAAGTGTTGAAGATGTTGCTGATCAAAAGGTCAAAATATGCTGATGTTGATTAAAGAGTTGTTGTCATCAAATATTGAAGATGAAGACTACATAAAGTTGAAAAGCTTCCAATGATTTATAGATGTGTTACCCTGATGATGTTGATGATGTCCTCTATCTCTCTCCTACTATTGTTGTTGTTGATGTTGTTGTAGAATACCCTTCTCATTAAGGGGGAGTGTTGAAATATTGTAACTTCGAAGAATATTCTATATGTATCTTTTGTGTTCCCCGATGGTCCTACCAGGAGAACCACTTGTATTATCTTGTACCCCGATGCTTCTAATCGAAAGAACTAATAAGAGTCATGAGGTAGTCCCCTCTAATTGTAAAGGTGGGTCATTAGCACCCCAGTGTGGTTACTTGATCCTACATGTTTAACTCGATCCTACATGTCGAATGAGTTAATTCAAGTGAACGGATGAATATAAATAGAGGTGTGGTGCTCCTCATTTGTGACACACACTCTCACTTGTGTAGTGCATTAGTGGAGAAGAGAAGTAGCTAGAGAAGGAGGAGGATCAGGCTTTGATCTCCTTGTTGGTTTTATCTTTTATCTTTTAGGGCATTTATATTGAGGAAGCTTTTGCTGGGTTTTTCCCTTTAGGGTTTTCCCAGGATAAATCTTTGTGTTCTCCTTTTGTATGGTTATGCTTGTCTATCTTTCAGTGATCCTGTTTATATGCTTTTGTTATGAAATTGAAATGAAATACTAATGATCTAGCTTAGCATATGAAAATTTAACACAAACCCATATCTTGGGTCTTGGAGGTTGCCTAATCCACACACCACAAATTGGTTTAAAAATCAACAGGAGGAAAAGGATCATGGTATACACACTAATAATCATTTCAATTCATGCAGGAATACACATACATATTTCCCGGTTTGAATTGTCCACAAACCAAGTAAAGATCCCAGATAGGAAAAACATAGGCATAGCACATAAAAAGGACAAATCTGAAATCATAGCATAAGCATAGGGAAAATTTCATGCTCAAATATGATCGAAACACCAGAAAGAACACAAGCTCATTGTTTATCAAAACGCAACCAAATAATGTTTCAACCCATGATTGCTAAGTCATTTCCATACAAACATTCGCTGGCACCCTTCGATTAGAAGCACAATCAGAAGAGAAACATAGATGCATGCAATAGATAATTCAAGCGTCGTCCACAATAATTTCATGGAGCATGCATCCAAGACACAGATGGTATAGCAGCGACCCATAGTGAGATCTGGAATCATGCATTCATATAGATATATATTTTTTCAAAGGAAACCCAATAATCACATATATGAACAAACGCAAATCCCAAAAACCATATATATATTCAAAATAAAACCCATTAATCATATATATATATATATAATCAAACAAAAATTAATGCAGGTAAGTAAAAGTAGATCTAGCAGGGGTATACCAATTTCTAGATCCCCAAAACGCATAAAGAATATAGACCTAAACTTATTAACAATTTAGATCCCAAAGAATTAACAAATCCAGATCAACATAGGTATATGATACCTAAAACAAATCATAGGAAACCAACACGTCTTCCTTCTCTTAGAAAAATGCAAGCAACAAAAAATTAGCCAATCTCATGTTACACGCTTCAGATTTAATGCAGGAAACTCAAATCTCCAAAGGAAGCAGGCTCTTTACCAAAATGTGCAAGAATAAGCACAACTCCTATGTGCATACATAAAACAAACAGAGGTTTAGTATATACTTCCAAATTGAATCACAAATGGAGGCATAAGCTCTGCAATTCAAATCGTGGGTACCCCAAATGCCTCCTTGCCATGCAATAACCTTAGGCACGAATCGATCCCACGTGAGCCAGTGCCCCCTATACATGAGAGTCATAACACAATAAATAAGCAACAAATATTAACTTCTCTCCCTTATGGTGTGCAGAGCTCCCCACAAATCAAGGCACTAAATCTGCCATCATCTTTGTTGAGGAAGACTCCTTCTTTTAGCTGTGCAGTTAAAACTTTATCATAGAATTAAGTGAAATCGAGGAACTGTTACTATTATCCTATATTTATTAACAATTTTGTAAAATTCTCAACAGGACTTCCACCAATTAATTTCATACCATTTTTTTAAATCAATACTAAAATACAAACGAATTCAATGCAGTCAAGGTTCAGCAGTCAAGATGGTGGCATGTCACACCACTCGCCAAAGTTCAATGTCGAATATGAAGATGGAGTCAGGAGTATGTACTAGGTTAATTTTATGGAATAGATCCCCATGCCACAACACCTTGTAGGAAACTGAAACTGCTTGTGTTAATGGTTTTCCCCTTGAAATCAAGCTTGTTTACACAAGCAGGTCGTTTGTAGGGACCAACCTCTTTGGGAAAAATAAAATAATTGTTCTAAGATTTAATTTCACATAAACACCCAAATTGTGTATCAGAGTGGAGCCAGTGTCCTATTTCCCAGGTAGGATAAGAGAGGGTGCAAACACCAATAAATATGGGATTCAAACTTGGGTCGGTTGAGTTGAATTCCCAAAGCCATAGCCTTACAGAAAATTCTTCTGCTAAGTCCAAAATTCAAATGAATCACTTAATAAAATTAAAAAATAAAATAAAACCATAAACCAATGATAAGTAAAAATACAACTAAGTGAACACTATAAATGAAATAAACTCTCCAAATCATGCAATACTCAAAGAGCCAATCACATACTTAACTTTCCAATATTTAAGCACGAATACCCCTAAGTATTTATAATTATTTTGAGTCAATAGTTTATATATATAAAGAATCTTCAATATATAAATATATCTTTGTACATGTACTTGTGTACAGCATATAAGTAACTTTACTTAATGCATTAAAATGCCTTCTTTGCAACTTTGCAAGATTAATTTGTGTAGATAACCTTTAGGGAAAAAATATCATTGATTGTAATTTCTTTAAGAGAAAGCTTTAAGCTTCTTAGTAAAAGTTCTAGGAAGGTATTCTTGGCACTTGATGCCATACTTAAGTATTCCGGAAATAATGGACTATCCTTGCTTTTCTACCAAAAGATGTTCATACCGACCCTCTATTTGTTAACCAAGAAATCAGCCTATTCACGAGTTACTTCAACTTAGGATGAGCCCATAAGGCTTAGGTCGTTAGGGAAATCGTTATTCTTTTTTGACTTCCCAAGGATCCACTCGTCGTTTTAACCTTCACCCTAGTGAATTTGTCCCCAATTGTTCTTAGTCACGTCAAGTTCCCAGTATCCTAACGCTATCAATCACATCCATAATTTTTCATAAGGTTAGGATGGGTACTTACAGTGCCATCTTACTTATAGTCTGTGTTTTTGTGTCACATAGAAAAGGGATGTTACATGATTTCATTTTGTTGCATGTTGTAATTATCAAATATGCAAGAAACAATAAATGATTGATGTTTAAAAGAACTTTCCTGGACTCAAGAATGAAGGATTGAGAGGAAACGAACCTCTTCTCTGAGTGAACACCAAGTGAAAGAAATGAGGATCCAGCTCTACTTTGCTAAAGTAACTTTTCTTAGACTCAAGCAGGAGGTTGGGTGGAAAATAAATTCCTGGACTCAAGCAAGAGGCTGGGTGGAAAATAAATTTCTAGACTCAAGCGAAGAGGCTTGAGGGGAATTGTGAGAGAGTCGGTGATATCAATGGCAAGACCTATGCACAAAGTTTGACATTTGGAAAATAGGATGTTGTTTGATGTTTTTGAGGGGAAAACTTTTGACTAACAATCAAAAAGGAGAGTAACCTCAAAGTTTAGCCTGTAATTCCAATTGGTTTCAAAACTCGGGAGAGAGTTTTGTGTTCAAGATTATGAATTAATGACATGTTTACTGAATCAATTTTGCAAGACCTAGTTTTGTTGCACAAAAGTGCAGGTTATGAAAGATAAAATCTTGCGGGAATCGCAAAAGATTGAAGCTGATCAAATCAAAGTTGAAAGACATCGCAAAGGATGCAGAAGCAAGCAATAAGAACCTAAAGGGAAATGAACACAACGCTTGGACGAATATGTAACACCTAGGACGGTGTTAATTTGAAGGGGGAAGGGATGTAGCATCCCCTCAGTATGTGACCGAAAATGGTAAAATGTAGGTAAAAAGCATTGTAAGTACTAATCCTATCCTCATCAAACTATAGATGAAACTGATACTACTAGCAAACTGAAAGTGTGCACGACTAAAATGATGATAGGGGATGAATCCACAAGGGGAAAGGTAAACGATGAGGGAAACCTTGGAGGTCTAGTAAAGATAACTTGGTATCATCTTGATATTGATGAGGAAACCAGTTACAATCCTCACCTTGGACCTTAGGTCACTAAATAGACGCTAGGAAATTTCATACATGCTAAATTTGTGATCTACCCTTATAATTAAGATATTTCCTTTTACTAGGAACATATGAGCCTAAGGCTCGAGCATGAAGAAATTAAGTTCCTAAAAATATACCTTAGAAACCTAATATTAATTTCTACATGTAAAACTTGTTTATGCAAAGGTAGAAGAACCTTTTATTTGGTAACACTATTATATATATTGATAGAGCAGTGTATATATCTATCTATCTATATATATATATTACAACTGAAAGAAGTATGATAAACATATATATATATATATATTACCACCAATAAATATATATATATATTTATTGGTGGTAAAATATATATATATATATATATATATATATATATATATATTACCAAATATATATATATATATATCTATATATTGGTGGTAATATTTATTATTTATTGTTAAGGGAAAACATGAAAACATTTAAGCCGTATGAATTGGGTCTTGTGATCTTTGATTGAGGAGGATCGTGGAGTTTAATGCAACTGAAAACATGGATAAAGACCACCTGCCACATGTCTTCTTGGGAGGAAACGAGTTTTCCATTTTAAACTAACATTTTCTAAGAGGTATTGGCTCCACGAACAGGAAGAGTTTCGTTGGATAATTTCACTGAAGAGTATTTTCTTGTGGAAAGGGTTGAACCAAATTTCATTTTTCTCCGCGATCTCGAAGGTCTGCATCTGAAGGCAAGTGTATCTGGTTTGTTATTATTTTGACGCGTGCAAATCTAGTTTTAGCAGGTTATGTGGATCTGAATGTAAGTGAAAATGTTTTAGATAAATATTAAAAATCTTGCATTTTCCGTGCTTGATAGATTTTATAATTCCTGCGATTTCAGTTCTTGAGTGATCTTAATTTTTTATTGATGATAGATATTAATCTTGGATAGATCTTGTAATGCCTGCAATTTCCCATTTTCCTATGATTTCACTTTATATAAATATATTTATATATAACCCCCAATCTAGAATTGGGTGGGCGTTTATACAGATGCATGTGATGAAAATGTTCCCAGTCTTTGATTTAATGCATTGGATACAAATTTCAATATATTTAAACATTAAAATACTTTCATCGTTTTCTTTGGGTTTAACGCCCAAAGGTTCCCAGTATTTGATTTAATGCATTATCTACAAATTACAATATATCTAAATATTAAAATACTTCCATCGGTTTCTTTGGGTTTAACGCCTGTGATGAGAAGGTTCCCAGTATTTGATTTAATGAATTATCTACAAATTACAATAGATCTAAATATTAAAATACTTCCATCGTTTTCTTTGGGTTTAACGCCCATGATGAGAAGGTTCCCAGTATTTGATTTAATGCAGTATTTGCAAATTACAATAAATCTAAATATTAAAATGCTTCAATCAAAATATTCCCTATGTTGATTTCATGATTAGTATGCAATGTCAATAGATCTAAACACTAAAATAATTCCATTGTTTTATTGAAAACCTGTGAACTAAGGATACACACTTGGGAGAATCAACCCAAGTGTTGGACTACCTTTGTTATGTAATAAATCATCGAAACTATTGTGCTTCCTTGATAGCGTGAAGATTCTAGTGGTCTTCTTGTTCAGGGAATAGATCGTTCATCAGAAGCGGATTGCAAATGTCTAGTTACAGTCTCTCCTGATATTCTTACTATGGCATCTACATTGGTAATTGCACTACATGGTTATTAATGTTGGATTTGAACTCTTGACCAAGATAAGTGTCTTCTTAGCTGATAATTTTATTATTTCTTGTGGACTTTGACAACTTTTTTTTTTTTTAATGCATAGTAAATCCTTCTATTTCCAAAAAAAAGAGATAATAGTTCACATCTAGAAGACAACCCTCCCAACAAAGGGAAAACGAGACAAAAATTTATAGAATTTGAACCCTCCTAATAGAGGGAAAATGTATCCAAATTATTTATAAAGAGGTATTAATCAGTCTTCCTCTAAAGGAAACTAAACCGAACCATTTTCATACTGAGTTTTTGAGAATAAGTTGACTTATGTTCTTCATAAAACTATATTTAAAAAAGTAAGAAAACTAGCATAAAATACCACATAGAGCACTAACCGATATTACTCTGTTGTATGCTTGACTCCTGGGTTTGCAGAAGCTTCAGTGTTAGATTTCAAAATTATGCCTAAATAAGAGGCAATTTGTTGCACATGTCTGGTGATCTCGTCCAATTGGAGGAGGATGGCTTTATGAGCTTCTCCTCTTTCCAGCAGGACATTTCTCATGAGGAATGTTTAGTGCGAAGCCATGTCCAGCATTTTCATGTATAAAGCGACCCGACCTCGAGGGTATCTTCAATCCAAGAGTAGAGCTTCAAACTCTTTGTGCACATATTCATCCTATGTACAATGCTTGACAACTCTTTCCTCCTCTTCGACCTCCTCAATTTCATATTTTATTTCCTTCGAAGTCTGCTCTCTATAGAGTTGAGCAATCCTGACAATTTTTTTCATAATTCTAGATGGGGTGGTTGGGGGTAAGGCTGAGGATCTTTCCTCCTTGGATTTCTTGTTTCTGTAACATCGAGGTTGCGGAGTCATAATGAAGCGGAGAAACAAGGAATACTTCCAAAAGGGGGCAGAAAAGGGGTTATTTATTTGAAACGTGGGCGTAGGCCATTGTTGCCTAGGACGATCCAAAGCAATGAAGGAGGTGGTGTAGCCAGATAGGAGCTCAGAGAGCTTGAGAGGAAAAACACACAGAGCGATGGAGTGAAGTGTTGAGGAGAAAAGCGAGGTGTTTGAATAAGGGGGGGTGAGGGAAACCACAAAGGGTATTGCATGCACACAAGAGCATAACAAACACAAACTAAATCGAGAAAACCAAAGACTATTAATGCCATACAATGTAGCAAACAATGTCCATATAAATATAGGGTTACCATTATTATCCAGACTAGAGGGTGAGGATTAGTACTCAGGATGTTGTCCTTCCAAGTCCCCGCCATGATTTTCGGATGCGAGTGACTCTAATTCCACATGTGCTTCTTCCTCCTGATGGATTTCCTCTACCGTTATCCCTCCTGAGTAATGAATTTCCTTCATGCCTGCTCCACTGCCAAGGCTTAATAGTGCATTAGAATCATGAGTCTTGGGTCGTGTTGAAGGCTGTGAGGTGGTGGCATGAGCCTCGACCAGGTGCCTCCCATGCACTTCTCCACTTGCCCTAATAACCACTCGTCATGGGGACATGGAATTTGACAACTTTCATGCTGCTATGTTTGGTGTTTATTACTTTGAATTTAATATATATATGGGCGTCTATGTTTGTCGCATTTGCTGTGTTACAATTGGGAAAAATGATTTTAGTATAAATGTTTTGGGTTTTTGAGGTCACCGATTCAATTCATATGAAGTTCCAGGGTATTTGGATAATTTTAACTCCCTACAAATTAGAATGAATACCTTAGAATTGTTTGTTCATTCTCCGATAGATCTCATACTTAATTTTCATTTTGTATTGGTCTGTGTATTGTTTACTTAATGGTAAGATCTAGGCGATTGGGAATCAATCTAGTATTGAATATTTTCATATAGTTTATAATCACAAATGTGAGAACTATAGGGAGATATCCTTCTTGAGGTTCGGCTATACTAAATATTTTTGTACTTTATAATTATTGAAAAGAGAAGGCAAGGAAATTCATCCCCACAAGAAACTTGACTCACGTCTTATATATGTGTGTGTTTGTGTATTTATATATAGCTCTGTAATGAATATGTTATGTTTGTGATTCCTTAGATTATGCCTCTCATTTGAACAAAATTAGTTTGGAACTTAGATTCACGTGCTTTATAAAGATCTTCCATGTGTTTTATATAAACACCTTTGTCTTGTGTTGAAGTAGTTTGCACGTTAAAAATACCTGTGATTTTTCTTTTCAACCCATGTGATTTACTAGTCACATGTTAAATGTAACCAAAATGGGAATGAAATCCAATGATAGTTGTACCCATTCAATTAAGTAATACGGTTGACATGTTATTTTGTTATGGACAAAACATGATGAGGGTTTAGTCATAAGTAATGGTTAAATTGTCATAACGACAAAGAATGCTAAGTGACTTAAACATAAGAATTGAGGTATTCCATTTCGATATTTTAACTTGATACTTTGGTATTTTTCACTCAAACCCTTGCCTTAGTGGATTTGTCATCCAGCTCAAGGGTGGAGTTAGACAAAAAAACATATGTCACATGAATCCTATGGTTTGGAGGAAAGTCGTAGACACGCTTTCAGTTTCCCAAGCTTTTGTCAGATTAAGTAAGTATTTGTAATGACTAGCTTTGTTTATATTGTTACAGGTGATTTTACCACACATGGTGGATCACACCTTATGGCCTTCCCTATCCCTCTGCAGACTCTTTAGACCCCATGGACCATTTTTGTACCTTTCATGTTTCCAAGATCATCCCTAAAAACATGCAATAATTTCCATACGCGGATTTTAATCATTTTCTCGCGTATATACGTGGATTTGACCCTTAAACCCACGTACATCGGGATGTGTGAAAAAGGCCAAATGATTTTGGAGTTTTCCTTGATGTGGATCCGAGTCACTTGTCTCCTGGCCTTCCATATACCTTGAGATCGCTTGGATTCAACCTTCCATTACCC
Source organism: Pseudotsuga menziesii (assembly GCA_001517045.1). Lineage (NCBI taxonomy): Eukaryota > Viridiplantae > Streptophyta > Pinopsida > Pinales > Pinaceae > Pseudotsuga > Pseudotsuga menziesii. Next base: position 986,146 of record LPNX010938132.1, read on the forward strand.
CATTGAAGAGCTATATAAGGAACCCTTTGGATACATTGAAAGGGGAGGAATTGAAGAGCAAGAAAACTATAGTCCATTGTTGCCGGAGCTTATACTTGAGTTTGCATCCCTTTGTCCCTTGGAGCACTTTGTGTTCTTACCAAGATTTCCTTTTGCTTGTGAGCTTGCTATCGAAATATGTAGGATTGAAGTGGTGGAGGCCCAAGTGGGGGAGTCAGTTTCTCCGATTCACAGGCGTGCCAATAGAGGTTGTCACTATTGTAATCTTTGTTTTATATCAATAGAAATATCTTTTCATGTCCAATAATGTGTATTTAAATGAGTATTTGTATTTAAATGAGTATTTTATCCATGGATTCTTTTAAATGCTTATATGTTATTGATTATATATGCTAGAGTAGGTCTAACACAATTATATATATAGTATGCTTGTCTTGTTTGCTGAATGTTGAGGAAGCAAATTGCTAATACAAGTGAGAGTGGAAAATCTCAACAGGGATCTACATCAACCGTCCGGAATAAGGTACAAATAGAGATGCTTTAGTGTTATATGTTTGATTTCTCTTGCATATAGGGAAGGATTGATTTTTGGAGTTAATCTGTCTGTTGTGGTACCCCAAGCCATAGGAATTTCTCTCCGTAACATATATGATTTAATTTACCTTGTTTATAACTTATTATGAAGCTTACGTTCTTGGATTTATAGGATGATATATAGTACGAATATGTATGTTTAGTTACATGAATTCAACTGTTGGTTGCAGAGGTTGTGAAAGGCATCGGGATAACTCTCGAAAGACATTGTAGGGTAAAACCGTTATATATGTGCATACTTTTAGTTAGCCAATGTTAACATATAAAGTATATATAACCTTGTTGCTTGATCCACTCACGAGACACATGTTTCATCTCTGATGGTTGTGCCCAGGAGATCGTGTACAAATTATGGTACCTTGTTATGTAGGGACCACAATTAAAGGACAGGGTTAATGTGTAAATTGATATCGCATTCCAAAGATAGTCTTGCGACTAGTGTAATGATTGTACCTTACATTAATTTGTTTATGTAAATCAGCATTAAAGTGATTGTATTTGGTAGATTCTTACTTATAGGAGTATGGTTATGGTTAAGTGAACAATGATTCTAAATTTATTGGTTGTGATTAAAAAGATTTTTTTTTTATACCACCACCTGAAGAATCTATTCACTTATTTGGGTATGTTACACATTTTCATTTCTGAATTTTGCATTTTATTAGTATTAGGGTGCCAAAATTAAGGGGGAGTGTTAATTAGAAATGTAACCCTCCATATTAACAGGAAGTGTTAAGAGCTAATATGTTAGTAGATATTTTCTTTAACCATATTTGATTTATGCTTGCAACAAAAAAACATCATATTCCTTTCTAAACTGCTATTAATATCATACTCCAACTCGAACTGTCATATTTTGATCCAACCAACCAAAATGGGTGTTTAGGTAGAAAAATTACTAGATGAAACCATTTAAAAAATTGATAAGAACCATTTTTTTACCTCTATAACCATATTTGCTTTACGCTTGCAACTCAAAAACATCCTATTCCTTTCTAATATGTTATTAATCTCATACTCCAAATCCAATTGTCATAATTTGATCCAACCAACCAAAATGGGTGTTTAGGTAGAACAATTACTAGATGCAACCATTTAAAAAAGTGATAAGAACCATTTTTTACCTCAATAATTGGTCCAGTATTTTTCTCTCACCACCACACTCTCAACAATCAAATTCAAGATTGAATTATGGTTTATAGTTATGTTGATGGTTGGAAAATCCCAGCTACTAACAGTAGGGATTCTCCCCAATAATTGTTCCCAATTAGATCGTTTATTGTTTGGAATGGGGAATCCATCCTGTTAGCGGCCCGGATACCGTAGAATTAAAGAAATGTTTAAATCTATTTTACTGGTTACGTCCCAGTCCACTATTTATGTATTTTTTATATTTTATAATGAAATGCAAGTGCCTATACTAAATACAGGTGATTTCAAAAACAAGAACCTCGCAAGCGATTAGCCGCATAGTGAGCTGCATAGGGTCTTACCTCTCTCCTTAGATGAATCAATTGTCCCTCAATCACCCAAAGCAAAGAACAACTAGTCTAATCTAATCTATTCTAAACTATCCTCGAGAAGCAAAACTTTATATCAAAATGAGTTTTGTTTGCACATAGAATTCTACAGATAGTTGTTAAACTCTTAATACATGAATATTGACGAGAAAATGATACAAATATATCTCTCAAAAGTTAAAGCATCCATTACATATTAGTTGTACAAGATTCATAATAGCAGATGAAATCATTCATAAACATAAAAGTAATTCAGCAAGTTAAGAATGATATCACAGATTGTACAACACGCCAAAACAGAAACAATTCTTCATTCAGCGATACACACAACCTTTTGAATCTCATAATGTCCTTCCTACAGTGAAATTCAGTTCTCTTTACTTATACTTTTACAAAATTACTTTTGGTTTTCCATGTCCTTTAGGCTTCCCTAACTCTTTGATTACAAAAACCTTGTCCTCTAGTGCACTCAGTAGGAAAATGGAATAAATACAAAATATTACATAAAATTCTGCACATGTGAATAAAACAAAATAGCCTAGGTGGGCTCAACCAATCCATCCACGAATTTCTTCCATGTGGCTGCATCTATAGCTATGGTCCTGAATTCCATAGGTTCTAATATTATGACTGACACTTCAAGCACAGCTAGTTGTGACCTTATTTCTGCTACCTTATGTGGAGTGACTCTAAGATGGTCCTCCAGCAAGAAATTGTTGACTGCAGCTTGTGCGAATAAACCTTTTACTATTTTCTCATTGAGACATTTAATCTGTTGTATGTTGAGATCATCTTCTTGTAGCCTATCATGAAGGTACTTCAAATGTTCTTCTTGTTCCGGAAATTCCTAAATTCTCCTCGCTGCAAAGGTCTTGCATGTTTTATCTGTGGTGAGAATCCTTTTGTAAAATTCCGTGCATTTATCCAATTTTTTCCCTACTGTAGCTGTCAGTCTTGCAGCATCCTTGCTGTTGTAATCCATGAGCTCATGCTCGATATGAAAATTTTCTATACTCTTTTGAGGCACATTTTTTGGAAGTTCTTCATTGGTCTCCAACCAAGTCAATTGACCCTAGATGACTTCTGCAATTCCTTGAGTTCTTTTTTTGAAGTCAGTCGATATTACCTAGATCTCTTCTAATTTGGTCTCGGATTGCTTAATCTTGTAGACTTCCTCTGCAAGTTTTAACTGCACTTGATAAATTTTCCTCTTGAGAAAGAAGGCGTGATCTTGGAGTGGCATGATATCCATTTTTCGCTCATTTTCTGGCTTAAACAAAGTCTCCAAAGAACTGTATTATGCCTCCAGTTCTGCAACTCGAGCTCTTAACTCCTCTGCTTGAGTATCCGTTGTGGCCCTTTTCATTTCTAGCTCTAAATTTTTTCCTTATATGTCTTTCTTTTCTCCATTTATAATGGTATTTGACAATACCAAGGCATCCCTTTCTGCTTCCAAGATCTGATAGGCCTCCTAGAGCATCTCTAAATCTGAAAGGGTGGAATCATACTTCCTCTTCGTCCTTCAACCTACTCTTTTCTCTTTCCTCAAGGTCTCTTTCATTTGTGCCATATTTTATTTGTATTGACCAACTACTCCTTTCAGCTTGCTAACATTATAATAATTCTCCTGTGTAGTTGCAACACCAATTGACTCCATCTTCTCTGGATCTTCATCTACATTTTTTACAATAGTTCTCTCTGTAACCATGGTAACTTCAGGCTAGGTACCCATTTTCAATGTCTTCTCGGATCTCCATACAATGGTTTTCTGCTTCGGGTCAAAGAATACATTATCCAAACTTTCAACCTCATGCTGCTTCGATGGAGTGAAGCATACCAACCCTAACTAAACAATAGGGAGGTGACCTCCTGTCAACATATCTCCCGACATGGAAGGGAAACTTTATGGATTATCCTGAGCAGTATTTTTCTCTTGATTTTCCCTGTCTTGATCTTCTTGCTCCTTTTTTCTCAACTCCTCAGCTATCCTATTTGTTTCTTCTTTTTCTCGCTCAACTAACTCCTTCTGTGTTCTTTCTTCCTCTTCCTTTTTTTCTAGCAGCTTGTTCTTCCTCCTTTTTTCTTGAACCTTCTACTAACCTTCATGTTTTTTCTTCCTTGTCCCTCTATGCAACTTCTTCTTCTTGTATTTTATGTTCAGAGGTACTGTTGTTGCTTCCTTTGCCTCTAGTGACTATGATTTTCTTCTTGAGATGCTTGTTTATAGAAGTCATATTACAAGCATTCTGATGTACTTATTCTTATTTTTTTAAATGATCAGAGTACTCGAAGTTTACTTTCACAAGTGCACAGTGTGCAACCACCTTACCGTGAGCATCATTTTTGTGAAAAATCTTTTCACCAAAATGGAAGATTTCCATATATTTCACAAAATATGGTGCAGTTTTAACCTTGGAAAACTTATAACTACCAACATAGAATGGCGTCGACGGGAAAGCATCCTTCTTCATATCAAACAAATAACTCCTGAAACCATCTAAGAAAACCTATCTTACTGCTTGTTTATGTACCACATAATCAGTGGCATACTTGGGAAGCAGTGAAGGTGCTTTGGTTCCTCCATACATCCTCAAGTAGGTGCCCTCTTTAGAAAAGAAATAATCTCCATATTCCATTATAGCGTCTCGAGCACCTTCTATTAATGTATTTGTAACTTCAGAATGTAATCACTTATATATATTATGTCTTATACCCTGATGTTTATTCCGGAATGTGTTTGTAATGTAATTGAGTCATGTCATGCCCCGATGTTCTGATCAGGAGGATCTATAATGTAAAAAAGTCATGTCAGGTCATTGTGGGTAACCCTCCTATTGATCAAGGGTTAAAGTCCCCATAGTTCCAGAGCACTAGGGTTATTAGACTCACCTATTGAAGTCAGCCCTAGTTGGGTTTGGTCAAGTCGGGAATTAGTATAAATAGAGAGCTAACCTCTCTATTTATCACACACTCACTCACACTCAGTTATAGTGCATAGCTGAGGAAGAAGAAGACACTGGGGCTAGGAAGAAAGAGGTTACTGCTGTTGGGAGATCATCTTACTATTTTGGGCTTTTCTATTTGGTGTTGATTCTATCTTTGAGGAAGTTGCGGGGTTTTCTTCATTTATATTTTCCCTGAGGAAAAAAACTATGTTCATTGTCTCTTGTGTTTGATTCTTGTGCTTGTTGTTCTCTCAGTTAAAGATCCTATTATAATTCTAGCTTAATGCTAAAAATTTAACATGGTATCAGAGCTAACCTGAGAAGAAGACACTGTGCAGCTGCGGGAACTAGGGCTTCCTATTTTTTGGATCTCTCTCCACATATTTTTAGCAAAAGAAGGTTGGAATAACTCTCATCCCTAGGGCACATATTTCTATCAAAGCAAAATCCAATTCTGAGGTTTTTCAACTTTGGACCGGACACTACTGCCAGAAATTAGGGCTTTCCATAGAAGTGGAATTTTTCAGTGAACCCATGCCTAGATTGATCTCCTCCTCAAAATTGAAGTTAGGGATCAAGATCAAAGCACCTGGTTGGATAGAACTCTGAGAAATCAAAACCCTAATCTGCTCCTGAACCAGCACTGAAGAATTTCAGCTCCAAATCCAGATCTGACATCTTGACCTGGTAAGATCTAAATCTTTTGTATTTCCATTTAAGGTTCTTAGTTAAGATGTCTCATCATACCAAGCTTGATGAAAATCTTGAGGGAGCTGATACCTTCCGAGCCTAGAAGTATAGGATCTTACTGGTCCTGGAAGAGAAATAGTTGGACTCCTACATCAATGAGGAGGTTCCAATTCCAGAGGGAGATGAGGATAAGGCCTTAGACAAGAAGAAGTTGGTTATGGCAAAGAGGATCATTGTTGATTCAATCAAGGATCACCTCATACCACAAGTGTCTTCCCTAAAGACACCTAAAGCTATGTTTGATGCCCTAACCAAATTGTTTGAAAGAAAGAACATAAACCGAAAGATGACCTTGAGGAACCAATTGAAGAATGTGAAGATCCAGAATGCAAAAACCATCCAGTCTTACTTTACAAGAGTTTCTCAGATCAAGAAACAATTGGAAGTAGTAGATGAAAAAGTGGAGAATGCAGAGATTGTAATGACCACCTTGAATGGTCTCCCTTGTACATGGAGCTCTTTCATTCAAGGGATCTATGCCAAAAAGAAGTTAGTCAAGTTCAGAAGACTATGGGAAGAATTCTCTCAAAAAGAAGCTTGGATAGTAGCTCTAGAAGAGAAGATGGGAAGTGAAGATCAAGCTATCATAGTAAAATCCAAGAAAACTAGATCTAGCCACCACAGAAGTAAGTACTCTCATCAAAGGAATAACTTTAGAAACCCTAGAGATAAGCCTAAGTTCATTTGCTATACATGTGATGAAAGAGGACACTTTTCTAGAGATTGTCCTAAGAACAAAAGTATCTCTCACAAGAATAAGGGAAACAAGAGAAGACAGCATGCTCATGCTACAAAGAATGATGAACCTTCCACAAAAAGAAACAGACAAGTCAGTGATGATTCTTCAAGTGATGAAGAATATGTTCTAATTTCCACTCTCACGGGAACTATCACACATGGCAGCAATGATTGGCTTATAGACAGTGGTGCTTCCAAGCACATGGCAGCATTCAAGGAATCCTTTGTGAAATTATCTGAACATGAATCACCTCACAAGGTGAAACTTGGAGATGACTACTAGTATCCAATAAAAGGTAGTGGGGAATCCTCCTATAAGGTAGAATATGGAAAGTCTATTAAGATGAAAGATGTATTGTTTGTACCTGGACTAAATAAGAATCTCCTCTCCATATCTGCATTAGAAGTAAAAGGAATGAGGGTTGCATTTGTAGATGGCCAAGTCCTCATGTGGCCAAAAGAAAATTATTTCAATGATGAAGTAATGATTGAAGAACAAGAAGGAGGATTATACAAATTGAAGGGCCCACTAGAAAAAGCTTTGGTTCATGACTCAATAGAACCAAATGAGCTTTGGCATAGAAGGCTTGCACATGTGCATTACAGAGCACTAGCACTTGCAAGAAAATATGTTGAAGGTCTCTCAGAAATCCAGACAAAACATGAAGGTGTATGCAAAGGATGTGTGAAAGGAAAGAACACAAAGAAGACATTTCCAAATAGCAAGAGCAAGGCAAAAGGAATCTTGGAAATCATCCACTCTAATGTATGTGGTCCAATGTCATCCAGTTCACTAAGCGGGTATGTATGCTATGTTTCTTTTATTGATGATTTTTCTAGGAAGACATGGACTTACTTCATGAAGAACAAAGATGAAGTATTCAACAAATTAAAGGAATTAAAAGCCTTGATCAAGAATCACACAGAAAAGAAGATCAAGACCTTTTGATCAGATAATGGCGGAGAATTCACATCAAATGAATTCAAAGAACTATGTAAAGACTTAGGGATTAAGAGGAAGTTGTCCACTCCATATAATCCACAATAGAATGGGATTGCAGAAAGGAAGAATAGAACTATCATGGAAGCTGCAAAAGCAATGCTTCATGATCAAGATATTCCTATGCATCTATGGGCAGAAGCTGTCAGAACAATAGTGTATGTACAGAACCGTACTCCACACAGAGTACCCAAGAACAAGACTCTTGAAGAAGTATTCTCCAGCAAGAAACTAGAAGTAAAGCATCTCGAAATATCCAGTTGTCCTATGTACATACACATTCTGAAATAAAAGAGGACGAAGTTAGATCCCTAAGGAAAGAAGGGAATATTTGTGGGATACTCTGAAAGCTCGAAGGCTTATAGAATATACTTCCCAAGGTTCAATAAGATTGACATTAACAGAGATGTAACATGTGACAAATATTGAGCCTACATCAAATCAAGGAAGAGACCGGCTGAAGAACCTGAAGAAACAAGAGAACCCAGAATTCATGACACAATCATGAACGAAGAAATTCAAGAACAAGATCGAGAATTAGAAGAACCTCAAGAACCTGTAGATCCACCTCTGAAGAATCCTCATAAGAGGAAACCTGCTTGGGTACGTGAAATTATCCAAGGTGTAGAAATATATGGAGCTTCAGAAGAAACACCCAGAGGAAGAAAGAGAACTAGATCTTGCTCTAGTTACGTTGCCTTACTATGTGACATTATTGATAAAGGACCTTCCAACTATGAAGAAGCAACAGAACGGAAAGAATTGAAGGAGGCTATGATCAAAGAGTATCAATCGATCATGAAGAATGATGTTTGGGATGTTGTCCCAAGACCAAAAAGGAAGTCCATTGTAACTTCCAAATGGATCTACAAGATCAAGCATGTTGCAGATGGCAACATCGAGAAATATAAAGCTAGATTCGTGGCTCGTGGTTTCTCTCAGAAAGATGGAATAGATTATGAAGAAACCCTTGCACCTGTAGCCAGATACACTTCCATCAGATCAGTACTTTATCTGGCTGTAGTGATGAAATGGAAGATACACCAGATGGATGTGAAGACTACTTTCTTGAATGGTGTAGTAGAAGAGGAAGTGTATGCGGAATGGCCACTCAGTTTTGAGACACATGACAGGGAGTCTCATGTGTGTAGTCTGAACAAATCCCTGCACTGTTTGAAATAGGCACCCAGGACATGGTATGGTAGAATTGATGGTTTCCTATCTAGTTTGGGATTTACCAAAAGTAAAGCAGACTCCAACCTTTAATACAAGGTTAAAGATGGCAATCCAGTGATACTCCTACTATATGTGGATGATCTGTTTATAATAGGTATGAATGAGTTGATTGCTAATATGAAGAGGAAACTTGCTACCAAGTTTGAAATGAAGGTGTGGTAGAATGCAGATGGAATATTCCTTGGACAAGGGAAGTATGCAGTAGAGATTCTGAAGAGATTCTGGATGATGGATTGCAAGGCCATAACCACACCTATGGCATTGAACCTGAAGCTATTGAGTGATGCTTCATTAGAAATGGTTGATGCTATGATGTATCGTCAGATGATTGGGTCCTTGATATACATGACGAACACGAGACCAGATATTTGTCTTGTTGTGAACACCTTGAGCCAGTTCCTGACAGATCCGATACATGTTCACTTGATTGCTGCAAAGCATATTCTGAGGTACCTGAAGGGTACAGTTGACTATGGGCTCAAGTACAAGTCAAATCAGAAGATTAACCTAGAGGGTTATGTTGATTTAGATTGTGCAGGTAGTGCCATTGATAGGAAGAGCACCTCAGGGTGTTGCTTTAGTATGGGATCATGTGTGATCTCTTGGTTTAGTAGGAAGCAATCATGTGTGGCACTAAGTACAGCTGAAGCAGAGTATGTTGCAGCTTGTTTAGCTAGTTGTGAGGCAGTATGGCTGAGAAAGCTACTGTCTGATTTATTGGATCTCTAGATGGATGATACTTGTATATATTGCGACAACCAAAGTTGTTTGAAGTTGTTAGAGAACCCAGTGTTCCATGACAAGTAGAAGCATATCGAGCTCAAGTATCACTATATCAGGGATATGGTGCAGATAGGAGCAGTGAAGCTCCAGTATGTTACGACGAATGAACAGATAGCTTATGTATTGACGAAGCCGTTGGCTAGAGTGAGGTTTGAGTACTTCAGGGAGAATATTAGTGTTCTCCAGATCGAGGTTCCCTCCAAGAGGAAATGATGAGACCTAGAGCCATTCTGACATGGGAGAGGATTAGGTTCCTTCCATGGTCAGATGTAAGGGCTGAGCCATTCTATCATGGTGAGAGGATTTGGTTCCTTCCATGGAAGATGTGATTGCTGAGCCATTCTGATGTGACTGTAGGATTGGTTCATACATGATCATATGTAAGGGTTGAATGCCATTCTTGGAATGGAGGCACCTAGTCAGTTACCAAGAATACTCAGTATGGGACTAAGGGTTGTTCTGATATGACTGTAGGATGTAGTCTTACATGATCAAATGTGAGTGCATGGCCATTCTGATGTGATTGAGGGATGTGATCCCACTTGATCAGATATAAGGGATGATACCATTCTCTGGGAGAATGGAGGAAATTGGTCAGTTACCAGGAATCCTCATTTTAGGACTGAGAGCCCTTTCGATGCGATGTGTTTACACTTGGTCGAATGTAAGTGCAGAGCCTTTCTAACAAGATGAGGTTGGATATAAGTGTTGAGCCATTCTGGCGCGATGTGTTTACACATGGTCATATGTGAGTGTTGTGCCTTTATGACAAGATGGGGTCGAGTGTAAGTGCAAAGCCTTTCCAACAAGATGAGGTTGGATGTAAGTGCTAAGCCATTCTAGCGCGATGTGTTTACACATGGTCAGATGTGAGTGCTGGGCCTTCCTGACAAGATGAGGTCAGATGTGAGTGCTGGGCCTTTCTGACAAGCTGAGGTCATATGTGAGTGTTGGGCATGCCTTTCTGACAAGATGAGGTCATGTGTAAGAGCTGGGCGGGCCTTTCTGACTTAGGGTCAGATATAAGTGCTAAAGACCTACATGAAGGGTAGGTCTACAACCAGCATGAAAAAGGGCTAGCTCTGTAGAACTTCATGTGATGAGAAGAATCGAGATAGGATATGATGATGATCCAGACTTGATGCTGATCCAAATCAAGTGATGATCCAGATGTGATGATGATCCATACTTGATGATGATCTAGACCAAGTGATGATCCAGATCAAGTGATGATCTAAATCAAGTGATGATCTAGATGTGATGATGATTCAGACTTGACGATGATCCAAATCAAGTGATGATCCAGATGTGATGATGATCCAGTAGTCATTATGATCCAGATCCCATGATGAAGAAGACTTGAAGAAGAAGATGACTTGAAGACAAAGAAGACTTGAAGATGAAGATGAATATGACGAGATGATCCAGTCGATACAGAGAAGAATACCAGTGCTGAAAATTGTGTCGAAAGAATACCTTCCTAGTTAAGAGGGAGTGTTAATGTATTTGTAACTTCAAAATGTATTCACTTATATATCTTATGTCTTGTACCTTGATGTTTATTCCAGAATGTGTCTGTAATGTAATTGAGTCATTTCATGCCCCGATGTTCCAATCAGGAGGATCTATAATGTAAACAAGTCATGTCAAGTCATTGTGGGTAACCCTACTATTGATCAAGGGTTAAAGTCCCCGTAGTTCCAGGGAACTAGGGTTATTAGACTCACATAGTGAAGTCGGCCCTAGTTGGGTTTAGTCAAGTCAGGAATTAGTATAAATAGAGAGCTAACCTCTCTATTTATCACACACTCACTCACACTCAGTTGTAGCGCATAGCTAAGGAAAAAGAAGACACTGAGGCTAGGAAGAAATAGGTTACTACTGTTGGGAGATCATCTTACTGTTTTGGGATTTTCTATTTGGTGCCGATTCTATCTCTGAGGAAGTTGCGGGGTTTTATCCATTTATGGTTTCCCCGAGGAAAAACACTGTGTTCATTGTCTCATGTGTTTGATTGTTGTGCTTGTTATTCTCTCAGTTAAAGATCCTAATATAATTCTAGCTTAATGTTAAAAATATAACACCTTCAGACATGCATTTACATTCTTCAAGGAAAATTAACTGGTAAAGTGGCATTAAGAACTCCTCACAAATGAGCTTGTAAAAACTGTGATATTTGTGAGCCCATAAAATTAGGTATGTTTCATAGATAAGCACTTTTCCTTCCTTCCAACTACGATATATAGTCAATAAAAAATGATCCCATATAGAACTCAGACTTCTGCTGGAGCAATCCTTCCTGTGGTGCAATTATACAAGAAGACAAATTGTTAGCTATGATATCTGCCGAATTGAACATAGTCCCCTCCATGGTTACATGATACATCAGTGGTATCCACCCAATATTGTAAAATTTCCAATTAGCACTATCGAAGATCCTATTAAGCATTAGGGCTACTAGCCTGTATGGGGTGCGCAGACTGGCAGTCTCATATTCCCCAGATGCCCTTTGTCAAAATGGCTTTCCCTACATTGTCATCATCTTCGCATATCTAATATAATCAATAGTCAGACTATTTAACCAATCATTGGTCATGCTAACTTTTGAAACTAGAAAATTGTAAGATTTGGCTATGAATGTAGGGGTCAAAGAGGAAATACCTTTATCTTCAACATTATACATGATCATCCCTTTTGCATCATCCTTAGACAAAACCCATCCAATCACCTTAGAGTAAGGAAACAACTCCGGTTGTGTGGATACGTTTGTAATCCATGATCTTAATATACTATCAAATAGGGATAAATATTCCAATCCTGCATATGGAACCTTCTTATATTGGAACATATGATATGTATTCCCCCACTTGAATTCAAGCTCAGTTCCCTTCACAGATCTAGTGTCTTCATAAACTATTTCTACTCGAGGCATGGTCTCTAGGTATGAGTCTTCTTCAATGACTTTAGCTTTCTTCTTGTGTTTCTTGGGAATGGTTTCAGATGAAGAAAGATCCTATAGAAAACAAACCAAACCTATCTTAGCATCCCTATGATCATAAATGATGTATATTCATGCACACAAAAAAACGAAGAAATACTGCAAAAATTGCAATGCATATAAGAAAGTTATCATTTTCTCCTAACAAACCATTTCTTTTTAGAACAAGCTTGACCAATATTTTACCATATCATCCTTAGCTACGAGAAAAAAAATATGCATGTAAAACCTCGTGCACTATCCAAAATCCAAACCTCATATAAGGCCAAAATCGGGCAAAAAACCCTAGCTCGCATGCAATCTCTGACTGAGGCGTCGAGCTCAAACTTAGGTCATCTGTCACTCTAAAGTAGAGTACTAGGTATCAACCAAAATAAAGTATGACCTCTCTTATGATATTTACGGTCGGTGAAACAATAATATGGGGATGCCACAGTGTCGACTATTAGGGCCAACACCTCTCGATGGGAAACCTAGATTTACAAACCAAAGGAAACACAACCTCATGGCTTAAGTCTTCGCAACCCCTATATTCATAGATAGATATGAACCAGGTGAGGAAGGGCCGAAGAAAAACTCAGGATGCCTTAGTCCCATCATTACACAACCAGGGTTTTGAACCACCCATGTCTGAAACAGACTGAGCGGTCTGAGGAAGGAAAAGGATGGGGTTAGGTGGAACCTACGAATTCTTGTAGAGTAGATCTAAGAAAACAAAGGAGATGGGATTACTATCACTAGATATTTAGGAGACTAAGGGACATACTTAAACCACGGTGAAAATGAAAAAAACCCTAGTCTTACAAAATGAAACCAAAACAAACCAATTTATCCAAAACGTAAAAGTCCAACCAAAAACCAATCCACCAACCAATCAAAAAGAAAAACAATGTGAATGAGATCCTACCTGGAAATAAGAAATCAGAGTCTAGTGATAGCTCAGCACATAAGGTTCTATCAGTTCGAAATGGCACAATCTAGTAGGCATGCACTCAAAACACCGTAAATCCAGGATGCAATTCACCATAGAAATTGTAACAGAACATAGTGGAAAACTCCCCCCCCTCAGCTTACATAACAAAACAAAAAGATGCATTAAGTGTGTTTGGTGGGAAAATTAAGTCGCATGTATGAATAAAAAGTTGTTTGGCACCCACACTAAGACTTCATCGGTGAAAAACACATCGGTGGGGAGAAATGAAGACCTTTAACCGTAGCAGCTCAAAAACCATGATTCTTCCACAACTATTGGGCCTCCTTAGAAAAAAATCACACTCTGATGAGGCTATATAAATATCTAATTTTGCAGCAGTGAAGGATTGGAAATAAAACATGAAATCTTTTACCTTCCTCAGAAAAAACCCATCAACAAAACCCAACATTGTTGGAGAAAGCGAGCCGAGAACTCCCAACCGAAACCTATCGGCAGACTAGATCAACGATAAAAATATTAAATCACCCGACATCATCGTATTCAAGAGGAAAATATAGCCGCCACTATTGGTCATCTTTGGATGAAACAACACGGTGAACATCGGCTACAAGAGCACGATCCTACCGAGAATATTGGCTGGAAATCAAAACACTCTCTGACAAAGGCTCAAAACCCCACAGCACAAAATCACAAAACTGGTTGGAAGGTTATCAGACAAAAGTTCAGACACCATCCGCTATGTCGGCAGAAAGAAAGAAAAACTTTGACACATCGGACAAACAAAATCATAAAATAAACTGAAATGCATCGGGTTAAAAGGAAAAATATTTCTGTTGTGTCAGCTAAAACATGGAAATTTTTCTGACACAAAGGGTCAAAAAATATTTCTTAATTAGTGTGAAAAAACAAAAATTCTTGAGCTTACTCAAGGTGAAACCAAGTCATGAACAATAGTTTTTAAAGGGAAAAAAATATTAAGTAAAACCAAAAGCTAAGAAATTAAAGGGGGCCCTAAAACAAAAAAAAATGGGGTAGTTGTTGCAGCAGCAACAATTGGCGACTAGCTGGTGAACACAGATATCAGGAAAAAACTATCTTTTAAAACCCAAAACTATTTTATGGCATTCTGTTAAACCAACTCATCCCAATTATTTTCAAGATTTATTTAAAAATCCAGACCTTTCTAGGAATGCAAAATTCAGAACTTATCATTGATTGTAGTATAATAGGATAAGGTAAACAGGTTTTCAAAGTCTTGATAACTCTTCTGAGGCCAAAATGTGAGATTCATTTACCTCTGCATTTGGTTTCTTTTGGCTAAGACTCCATAGGATCATAATAAAGTTTAGACAGGTGTATTCATGTGTTTTTCATTCCCATGCCTTTTGCATTCTTTCGATGCTTTCAGACTTTTGTCTTTTGAGTCTTCCCAGATTGCTTCTTTTACATTTGAGATTTGATTTGGGTTCTTCCATCCATGGTGTCCTTTTCTGTGAGTAATAATTTGTTTCAGCTCACGAACAGAGAAGAACCTTTGAGAAATCCAATCATTTTACTGGTCCATATTTTCATTATATCCTTTTGATATATATTTTCTTTCTAGGAAATTTTGACTCTTTAAGCCTTTTGGCTTTAATTTGTGGCACATGATTATTTTGAATACCATACACCTGTCTGTCCTGCTTCCTTTCTGTGGGTCCTTTTTTGCAAGATTCCTAGGACAGATATTAATGTGAAGTAAATGGATCCCCAAAATAGTATTCTAGACCTCTCCTACCTCAGTTATTTAACAGGGTTTTAAAATAGGACTTCAATGTTTTCTTAAAATAACTTCCTTTCAATAGTCTATCAAATTAAAGAATCTTGTCATGATAAATTTTGACATAGATAAATCCCAATGAGCGGTTCTTTGGTTTAAAATATTTGCAATTTGAACAAATTCCAGTGTCCCACAAGCCCCAAAATATGAACTGTCTTATTTGAAATAAAACTATAATAAATAAAAGAAAAACTGAAATAAATCAAATGCATAGAAAAGCAAATCAGCAGAAAGGAAACAAACATAAATAAAAGAAATCAAAGCAAACGCAAAATATTTATTTATGTACAAATGACTTCTAAGGAACTAGGTAAAGTAAGGTTTGAGAATCAAACCATTGACAAGAATATTCTCTTCTCACCCCCGTAAATCCTGTAACATATACATTGAGGGGCCTAACTTTTCAAAAATTTGAAATGGGCCAATCCATAGATGTTGAAACTTAGTATGCTTTCCATTTTCATCATGCGAGTGATCCCACTTTAGAACCAATTCTCCTACTTTAAAGCTTCCATTCCTGGACTTGTGTTTGTCAAACCACCTTTTCATAATCTCCTGCTGGTATTTAAACTTCTCTTTAGATTTGAGCCTAGAATCCTCTAACATCAGCAAGGTATTGATTCGAGCTTGTAAAACCTCACTACCATACCCTCTTAATTGTTGGGCTAACTGAGAAGATGACAATAAAATATTCGAAGATAAAATAGCTTCTTTTCCATAAACTAAGGTATAAGGTGACATGCCTAATAAATTCTTGGATGTGACCCAATCAACTCATAGTGCATTTGGAAGAGCTACACGCCAACTTCTTTGATTTTCTATGACAACTTTCTTTAAAATTCTAATAAGGTTTTTATTAGTTGATTCAGCTAATCCATTAACTTGCGGATAATAATTACTAGAATAATGCAATTCCATTCCTTTCTCATTAGCAAATTTGGTAAGTTTAATCGATGAAAGTAAGATGCATTGTCAAAAACCAGGGAAATTGGAACCCCAAACCTGGTCATAATATTCTCTTGTAGGAAGTCTATGACTGCATCTTCATTCACTTTTCATACTGGAATTGCTTTAACCCATCTTGTGAAATAGTCAATGGCTGTGAGAATATATGTGTGTTGCAATGAAGAGTTTGGATTGATTTCTCCAATAATGTCAATTCCCCATTGCTCGAATGGCTTCAAAACAATGGTTGGTTGCAATGGTCCAATTGATCTTGCTTGACTCCCACTACTTCTTTGACATGTGTCACATTTTCTTACATAAGCATGTGCATCGTTAAACAAGGTTGGCCTGTGTTAGTTTTTTTTATTATCATTTAATCAATATGATCTAGGATCTTATCTGAGAGAATAACATGCACAACAATAATCACAAGAGACAAGAGACACAAAGAGTTTTCCTCAGGGAAACCATAAAGGAGAAAGCTTGCAACTTCCTCATAGATAGAATGAGCACCAATAGAAAAATTAAAACCCAAAACATAAAGATGATCTCCGACAATTGTTCTTTCTCTCACTTGTGCAAGCTCCTCTTCTCTCACTCATGCACTATAGTTGAGTGAGTGTGTGTTACAAATAGAGAGTCTCACTCTTGATTTATACTTGTTTTCCACTTGAATTGTCCTCTTATAGGGTCAACCTCACTAAGAGAGTCTAATAACCCTAATACCCCTCAACTATGGGGAATATTGCTCCAACTTACAATGGAGGGCTAACCTCAATGACTTTACATGACTTTATTATATTAATGAGTCTCCCGATAGGAACATCAAGGTACAATGAAATAAAATATAAGATATACAAGTGAATACATTATGAAGTTACAAATACATCAACACTCCCTCTTAACTAGGAAGGTATTCTCTTGAAACAGTTCATCAACACAAGTCTTCATCACAGTATCATCATCAAAGTTGGATCATCATCAAACTAGATCATCATCATCATCACTGCTCCCACTATGTCTCAATTCTACTCGTCATAGGAAGTTCTACAGAGCTAGCCCTTTTTCATGCGGGTTGTAGGCCTAGCCTCCATGTAGGTCTTCATTGACAGAGCCAACCCTTTTTCATGCTAGATGTAAATCTATTATGCCATCCCTTTTTCATGTTGGATGTAGTTCTCCATCTACAGAGCCAACCCTTTTTCATGCTGGTTGTATTTCTACAGAGCCAGCCCTTTTTCATGTTGGTTGTAGGCCTTGCCCTCTGCAAGGAATTCCTCTACAGAGCCATCCCTTTTTCATGTTGGTTGTAGTTCTACAAAGCCAGCCCTTTTCCATGCTAGTTGTAGGCCTTTCCCTCTATAAGGTCTTCCTCTATAGATCCAGCCCTTTTTCATGTTGGTTTTAGTTCTACAGAGCTAACCCTTTTACACATCGGTTGCAGACCTTGCCCTCTGCAAGGTATTCCTCTATAGAGCCAACCCTTTTCATGATGGTTGTAGTTGTACAGAGCTGGCCCTCTTTCATTCTAGTTGTACCCTGCATCACTTATGTCAGAAAGGCACAACACTTACATCTGACCATGGGAGGAACCAATCCTACCACCATGTCAGAAGGGAACAACACTTATATCTGACCATGGGAGGAACCAGTCCTACCACCATGTCATAAAGGCACAGCACTTACATATAACCATGGGAGGAACCAATCCTACCACCATGTCAGAAAGGAACATGGACTCATCACTTCCCCTTAGAAGGAACCTCGATATGGAGAACACCAAGATTCTCCCTCAAGTACTCAAACTTCAATCTAGCCATTTCTAGAATAGAATCACATCAATGATGATTACGTCCAAGGATAACCTATGAGCTTCGCCAAGACTGATTACATCTGATGACAACCTACATGAATGTTTACGTTTGAGCAACCTATGAGAATTGCCAGGATTTTATGCTTAGACAACCTGTCTCACCAACTATGCTAGAACTCCCTCTTTTGAGAGATATCGATATGGTTCACATACCGGAGCTTCACTTCTCCTCTCTACATCATACAAAAATGCAAGTCAGGTCAATCAAATCAAATAGTAGTTTTCAAAAGAAACATACTACCTCTTAAATAGTCGAGCAAGTGGAAACATATTTTTCCTCAGCTGTACTCTATGCCATACAGGACTGCTTCCTGCTAAACCAAGAGATCATGCCTAATATCATATTGAAGCAACACCCTGAAGTGCTCTTCCTATCAATGAAACTTCCTGCCCAATCTGAATCTACATAACCCTGTTGGTTAATCTTCTTATTCGCTTCTTACTTGAGCCCATAATCAACTGTACCCTTCAGATACCTTAGAATAGGCTTTGCAGCAATCAGTCAAGAACTGGCTCAATCTATTCACAGCAAAGCAAATATCTGGTCTCATATCTATCAGGTACATCAATGAACAAAACATCTAATGATACATCGTGGCATCAACCATCTCTAATAAATCATTACTCAATAGCTTCAAGTTCAATGCCATAGGTGTGGTCATGGTTTTGCAGTCCATCATCCTGAAACTCTTCAAGATCTCCATTGCATACTTCCCTTGTCCAAGGGAGATTCCATCTGCATTCTTCCACACCTAAATGCCTAGAAAGTAGTGCATCATACCCAAGTATTTCATCTCAAACTCGACAACAAGTCTCCTTCTGTAGCTAGGGTTTTCGCCCTAGCTTGTGCTGATGAGCACCTACTAAGGAATCTGGAATCCTTAGTAGCAGTTCAGTAATGTAAACAAAAAGAAACTGAAATAAAAACTAAGCTAAA
>LPNX010938132.1:1005481-1029850 GCA_001517045.1 Pseudotsuga menziesii
TGTTAACACCTTCTTTCAATTTTAATGAGTTCCTCTTTACCTTTCAAGAATAGGTCATCGACATATAACAGGAGCATCACTGTTCTTTTTCCTTCAACCTTGAGGCAAAGGTTGGAATTTGCTTTACTCCATAAATCCTAGAGCCATCAATAATATTTCCATCATATTGTACCATGTCGAACCTCGGAATCTTCTGCAGTCACTCCCTCTGAAGCGAAGCATAATTCTTCCTCTGCCTTTCGTACTCTATGTATTGAAACATTTTGTACTGGAGTGACAAGTAGCTTCCTCTACTACTAATATTCAATGTATCCATATAGCTTCACTAGATACTAGGATCCTTTATCTTGAACCTTTTCAAAAGTTCTTCTCGCACCCATATTTGAGCTTGTCATCCTCTATAGGATTTTATCTTCAACCTTGTAGCAAAGGTTAAGATCTTCATTACTTTAGGTGATCTCCAAGCTCCTCATATATCTGTTATCCCATGGCTAGTGCCTTTTGAGCTCGTACGAGGCCTTCTTTAATTTTCACACATGAGCCTTTCTGTCATGTGTCTCAAGTTCCAGTGGCTGTAAATGTCTCTTAGTAGTCTATGCCTTCTTTCTGTGAGAAGCCTCGTGCTACAAATCTTGCCTTGTATCCCATTATGTTGTCGTCTACTGCATGATGGATCTTGTAGATCCATATGGAAGATAATATGGACTTCCCTTCAGGTCTTCGCATCGCATTCTAGTCATCATTCTTCATTTTGGATTATTTCTCGAATTGTCATCACTTGTTCTTCAGAACAAGTCTCATCCTTCTTTACATGTAGGCAATTGTACGCGATATTTCCTACAAGTCAATGTTATATTTTTAACATTAAGCTAGCATAAAATTAGGATCTTTAAACTAAGAGAAAAAAAAGCACAGCAATCAAACATAAGAGACAATGAACATAGTGTTTTTCCTCGGGTAAACCATAAATGGAGAAAATCCTGCAACTTCCTCAGAGATAGAATCAGCACCAAAGTGAAACCCAAAAATAGTAAGACAATCTCTTAACAGTAGTAAGCTCTTTCCTCTTGCCCCAGTGTCTTTCTCTTCCTCACCTATGCACTACAACTGAGTGTGGATGAGATGTGTGATAAATAGAGAGGTCACCTCTCTATTTATACTAATTCCCGACATGACTGAAACCCTACTAGGGCCAACCTCACTAGGAGAGTCTAATAACCCTAGTGCCCTGAAACTACGGGGACTTTAACCCTTAGACAATAGGAGGGTTACCCATAATGACTTGACATGACTTGTTTACATTATAGATCCTCCAGATAGGAACATCGGGGCATCACATGACACAAGTACATCTCGGAATAAACATCAGGTTACAATAGATAAGAAATACAAGTGAATACATTCTGAAGTTACAATTACATCAACACTCCCTCTTAACTAGGAAGGTATTCTCTCGACACAGTTTTCATCACTGGTCTTCTTCTATGGACCATCTTGTCATTTGTATCTTCAAGTCATCTTCATCTTCAAGTATTCTTCATCTTCAAGTCATCTTCATCTTCAAATCTGGATCATCTCTAGAGCATCATCTCTGGATCTGGATCATCCCTTAATCTGGATCATCTCTGCTAGATCATCAATACTAAATATTCATAGGTGTTATCTCATGATTATTCTCATCACAAGAAGTTCTACAGAGCCATCCCTTTTTCATGCTGGATGTACACCTAGACACCATGTACGTCTTCTTCAGCACTTATATTTGACACTTAAGTTGAAATGGCCCGCCCAGCACTTACATCTAAGCTACTCATTAGAAAGGCATGCCCAGCACTCACATCTGATCATATAGGATCCAATCCTATAATCACCTCAAAAAGGCCCAGCACTCACATCTGTTTAACCAATTATCAGAATGGCCCAGCACTTACACTTGGCCATGTGAGGAACCAATCCTCCATGCCAAAAGCTCTGCACTTATATATGATCAACCAATTATCAAAGAAAGGCAATTGCACTTACATCTGATCAACCAATTATCGAAGAAAGGCACATCACTTATATCTGATCAACCAATTATCAAAGAAAGGCTCAGCACTTATATCTAATCAACCAATGATTGAAGAAGGGCTCCGCACTTACATCTGACACATGCGAGGAACCAATTGAGCATGCATGTTCGAAAAGGTGTGCACTCACATTTGATCTTGTAGGAACCAATCCTACAGTCATATCAGAATGGCCCCCAATTTCAGGCTAAGCTACCTAGTAACTGACCAGGTGCCTCCATTCTCTACGAGAATGGCAATTGCCCTTACATTTTTCCTACTCGACAAAATGGCCAGCACTCACATCTGACATGGAAGGAACCAATCCTCTCACCATGATAGAATGGATCAGCCCTTTCATCTGAGCATGGAAGGAACCAATCCTCTCACCATGTCAGAATGGCTATGGGTCTCATCACTTTCCCTTGGAGGAAACCTCGATCTGGAGAACACCAAGCTTCTCCTTAAAGTACTCGAACTTCACCCTAGCCAATGGCTTTGTCAACACATCAGATATAACAATGTATATAAGTAGCATCCATCTGGAGATCAAATAAATCAGACAGTAGCTTTCGTAGCCATACTGCCTCACAACTAGCTAAACAAGCTGCGACATACTCTACTTCAGTTGTACTCAGTGCCACATAGGATTGCTTCCTACTAAACCAAGAGATCACACCTGATCCCATACTAAAGCAATAACCTAAAGTGCTTTGTCATCCTCTATAGGATTTTATCTTCAACCTTGTAGAAAAGGTTAAGATCTTCATTACTCTTGGTGATCTCCAAGCTCCTCATGTACGTGTTATCCCATGGCTAGTGCCTTTTGAGCTCGTACAAGGCCTTCTTTAATTTTCACACATGAGTCTTTCTGTCATGTGTCTCAAGTTCTAGTGGCTGTAAATGTCTCTTAGTAGTCTATGCCTTCTTTCTGTGAGAAGCCTCATGCTACGAATCTTGCCTTGTATCCCATGATGTTGTCGTCTACTACATGATGGATCTTGTAGATTCATATGGAAGATAGTATGGATTTCCCTTCAGGTCTTCATATCACATTCTAGTCATCATTCTTCATTTTGGATTATTTCTCGAATTGTCATCACTTGTTCTTCAGAACAAGTCTCATCCTTCTTCTCTTGTAGGCAATTGTACACGATATTTCCTACAAGTCAATGTTAGATTTTTAACATTAAGCTAGCATAACATTAGGATCTTTAAACTAAGAGAAAAACAAGCACATTAATCAAACATAAGAACAATGAACACAGTGTTTTTCCTTGGGTAAACCATAAATGGAGAAAACCCCGCAACTACCTCAAAGATAGAATCAACACCAAAGTGAAACCCAAAAATAGTAAGACAATCTCCCGATAGCAGTAAGCTCTTTCCTCTTGCCCCGGTGTCTTTCTCTTCCTCAGCTATGCGCTACAACTAAGTGTGGATGAGATGTGTGATAAATAGAGAGTTCACCTCTCTATTTATACTAATTCCTGACATGACTAAAACCCTACTAGGGCCAACCTCACTAGGAGAGTCTAATAACCCTAGTGCCCTGAAACTGCGGGGACTTTAACCCTTAGACAATAGGAGGGTTACCAATAATGACTTGACATGACTTGTTTACATTATAGATCCTCCTGATAGGAACATTGGGGCATGACATGACACAAGTACATATCGAAATAAACATTGGGTTACAATAGATAAGAAATACAAGTGAATACATTCTGAAGTTACAATTACATCAACACTCCCTCTTAACTAGGAAGGTATTCTCTCGACACAATTTTCATCACTGGTCTTCTTCTATGGATCATCTCGTCATCTGTATCTTCAATTCATATTCATCTTCAAGTCTTCTTCGTCTTCAAGTCATCTTCATCTTCAAATCTGGATCATCACTCAATCTAGATCATCATCACTGGATCTGGATCATCACTCGATCTGGATCATCTCTGGATCTAGATCATCCCTTAATCTGGATCATCTCTACTGGATCATCAATACTAAATCTTCACAGGTTTTATCTCATGATTCTTCTCATCACAAGAAGTTCTACAGAGCCAGCCCTTTTTCATGTTGGATGTAGGCCTAGCCACCATGTAAGTCTTCTTCAGCGCTTATATCTGACACTTAAGTGTAAATGGCCCACCCAGCACTTACATCTGAGATACTCATCAGAAAGGCACACCCAGCACTCACATCTGATCACATAGGATCCAATCCTATAATCACCTCAGAAAGGACCAGCACTCACATCTGTTCAACCAATTATCAGAATGTCCCAGCACTTACACTTGGCCATGTGAGGAACCAATCCTCCATGCCAAAAGGCTCTGCACTTACATTTGATCAACCAATGATCAAAGAAAGGAAATTGCACTTACATCTGATCAACCAATGATCGAAGAAAGGCACAACACTTATATCTGATCAACCAATTATCGAAGAAAGGCTCAGCACTTATATCTAATCAACCAATGATTGAAGAAGGGCTCTGCACTTACATCTGACACATGCGAGGAACCAATTGAGCATGCATGTTCGAAAAGGCATGCACTCACATTTGATCTTGTAGGAACCGATCCTACAATCATATCATAATGGCCCCCAATTTCAGGCTGAGCTACCTGGTAACTGACTAGGTGCCTCCATTCTCCAAGAGAATGGCAATTACCCTTACATCTATCCTACTCGACAGAATGGCCATCACTCACATCTGACATGAAAGGAACCAATCCTCTCAGCATGACAGAATGGATCAGCCCTTACATCTGAGCATGGAAGGAACCAATCCTCTCACCATGTCAAAATGGCTATGGGTCTCATCACTTTCCCTTGGAGGAAACCTCAATCTGGAGAACACCAAGCTTCTCCCTGAAGTACTCGAACTTCACCTTGGCCAATGGCTTTGTCGACACATTAGCTATAACAATGTATATAAGTAGCATCCATCTGGAGATCAAATAAATCAAACAATAGCTTCTGCAGCCATACTGCCTCACAACTAGCTAAACAAGCTATGACATACTCTGCTTCAGTTGTACTCAGTGCCACACAGGATTGCTTCCTGCTAAACCAAGAGATCACACCTGATCCCATACTAAAGCAACAACCTGAAGTGATTTTCCTATCGATGGCACTTCCTGACCAATCTGAATCAACATAACCCTCCAGGTTAATCTTCTGATTTGCCTCGTACTTGATCCCATAATCAATTGTACCTCTCAGGTACCTTAGAATGTCCTTTGCAGCATTCAAGTGAACATGTCTCGGATCTGTCAAGAACTAGCTAAAGGTGTTCACAGCAAAGAAAATGGCTGGTCTTGTGTTCGCCAAGTACATCAAGGACCCAATCATCTGATGATACATCATGGCATCAACCATCTCTGATGAAGCATCACTCAATAGCTTCAGGTTCGATGACGTAGGTGTGGCCATAGCCTTACAGTCCATCATCCCAAACCTTTTCAGGATCTCTACTGCATACTTCCCTTGTCCGAGGGAGATTCCTTCCCCATTCTGCCATACCTCCATACCTAGAAAATAATGCATCATACCCAAGTCCTTCATTTCGAACTCGGCAGTAAGCTTTCTCTTCATATCAACAATCAACCCATCCATACCTGTTACAAATGGATCATCTACATATAGTAGAAGCATCACTGGGTTGCCATCTTCAACCTTGTAGTAAAGGTTGCAATCCACTTTACTCTTGGTAAAGCCCAAACTAGATAGAAAGCTGTCAATTCTGCCATACCATGTCCTAGGTGCCTGTTTCAAACCGTACAAGTCTTTCTTCAATCTACACACATGAGACTCCCTGTCATGTGTCTCAAAACTGAGTGGTTGTTCTACATACACTTCCTCTGCCACTACACCATTCAAGAAAGCAGTCTTGACATCCATTTAGTGTATCTCCCATTTCATTACTGTAGCCAAAGCAAATACTATTTTTATGGAAGTGTATCTGGCCACAGGAGCAAAGGTTTCTTCACAATCTATTCCTTCCTTCTGTGAGAAGCCACGAGCCACAAATCTTGCCTTATATTTTTCAATGCTACCATCTGCAGCATGCTTGATCTTGTAGATCCATTTGGAAGTTACAATTGACTTCCCTTCTGGTCTTGGGACAACATCCCAAACATCATTCTTCATGATCGATTGATACTCTTCGATCATAGCATCCTTCCATTCTTTCGATTTTGTTTCTTCTTCATAGTTGGAAGGTTCTTTATTGATAACATCACATAGTAAAGCTACATATCTGGAGCAGTATCTGGTTCTCTTTCTTGCTCTGTGATTCTCTTCTGGAGCCCCATATCTTTCCTCACCTTGGATAATTTCATATACCCAAGAAGGTTTCCTCTTGTGAGGATTCTTCTCCTAGGGTGGATCTATAGGTCTTTGTGGTTCTTCAAATTCTCAATCTTCTTCTTGAATTTCTTCATTCATGGTTGTATCATGAATTCTGGGTGCTTTTGCTTCTTTAGTATCTTCAGCAGGTCTCTTTCTGGATTTGTTGTAAGCTGTGTCTTCATCAAATGTTACATCCTTGCTAATGTCAATCTTCTTGAATCCTGGGAAGCATATTCTGTAAGCCTTTGATCTTTCAGAGTATCCCACAAATATACCCTTCTTTCCTGAAGGATCTAGTTTTATTCTCTTTTCTTTTGGTATGTGTATGTACACTGGACAGCTGAATATTCTGAGATGGATGACTTCTAGTTTC
The DNA here is from genome assembly GCA_001517045.1 of Pseudotsuga menziesii. NCBI lineage: Eukaryota > Viridiplantae > Streptophyta > Pinopsida > Pinales > Pinaceae > Pseudotsuga > Pseudotsuga menziesii. The sequence goes on from LPNX010938132.1 coordinate 1,012,262, forward strand.
TTGCCAGAGAAGACTTCTTCAGGAGTCTTGTTCTTGAGTACTCTGTGTGGAAAACAGTTATGTACATACACCGCTGTTCTGGCTGCTTCTGCCCATAGATGCATAGGAAGATCTTGATCATGAAGCATTTCCCTTGCAGCTTCCATGATGGTTCTATTCTTCCTTTCTGCAACCCCATTCTGTTGTGGATTGTAAAAAGTGGACAAATCCCTCTTAATCCCTGATTGTTTGCATAAGTCTTTGAATTCATTTGATGTGAAGTCTCCACCACTATCCGATTGAAAGGTCTTGATCTTCTTTTCTATGTGGTTCTTGATCAAGGATTTGAATTCCTGGAACTTGCTGAAAACTTCATCTTTGTTCTTCATGAAGTAAATCCATGTCTTCCTAGAAAATTCATCAATGAAAGAAACATAGTATACATACCCTCTTAGTGAACTTGATGACATTGGTCCGCATACATCGGAGTGGATGATTTCTAAGATTCCTTTTGCTTTGCTTTTGCTACTTGGAAATGTCTTCTTTGTGTTGTTTCCTTTTGAACATCCTTTGCAAACTGCTTCATGTTTTTCTTGAATTTCTAGAAGACCTTCAACAGCTTTGCTTGCTAGTTGTAGTGCTTTGTAATGCACATGTGCAAGCCTTCTATGCCAAATTTCATTTGGCTTTACTGTGTCATGGACCATAGCTTGTTCTGGATGGCCCTTCATCTTGTATAAGCCTCCTTCTTGTTCTCCAATCACTATTGCATCATCAATAGTCTTTCCTATTGGCCACATGATGACTTGGCCATCTACAAATGCAACCCTCATACCTTTTGCATCCAATGCTGATATGGATAGAAGATTCTTCTTCAATCTTGGTACAAACAAGACATCTTTCATTTTTATAGATTTTTCGGAGTCTAGCTTGTAGGATGATTCACCACTACCTTTTATGGGATATTGGTAGTCATCCCCAAGCTTCACCTTATGGGGTGAATTGTGTTCAGATAGTTTCTCAAATGATTCCTTAAAACCTGTCATGTGCTTGGAAGCCCCGCTATCAATAAGCCAATCTTTGCTTCCATGAGTGACAATTCCTGTGAGAGTGGAGATCAGAACATATTCATCTTCACTTGAAGAGTCTTCACTTTCTTTTTTTACTCTCTTTCTGGGAGGATCATCATCCTCAGCAGTGTGAGCATGATGTCTTCTTTTGAAGTTCCTCTTCTTCTTGGGTCCATTCTTATTCTTGGGATAGTTTCTAGCAAAGTGTCCTATTTCATCGCATGTATAACATCTGAGTCTGGATGGATCCCTTCTTAAAAAGTTATTTTTTTGATGAGAATGCTTACCTTGGTGATGATGATTTTCCCTTCTTCCTTTCTTGGAGTGTACTGTGAGAGCTTGATATTCACTTCCCATCTTTTCTTCTCAAGCAACTATATGAGCTTCTTCTTGAGAGCATTCTTCCCACAGTCTACTGAACTTGACCAACTTCTTTCTAGCACAGATTCCTTGGATGAAAGAATCCCATGACCTAGGGAGGCCATTCAATGTTGTCATCACAATTTCTACATTCTCCACTTCTTCATCTACAGCTTCTAGTTGTTCTTTGATCTGGGAAACCCTTTTGAAGTATGACTGGATGATCTCCTCATTCTAGATCTTGACATTCTTCAATTGGTTCCTTAGAGTCACCTTGCGATTGATGTTTTTCCCTTCAAACAATTTGGTTAGGGCATCAAACATGGATTTAGGTGTCTTGAGGGAGGACAAATATGGAATGAGGTGATCCTTGATAGAATCTACAATGATCCTCTTTGCCATAACCAACTTCTTTTATGTAAGGCCTTGGCCTCATCTCCCTCTAGAACTGGAACCTCCTCATGGATATAGGAGTCCAACTCACTTTCTTCCAGGAATGAGGAGATCCTATACTTCCAAGCTCGAAAGTTATAAGCTCCCTCAAGATTTTCATCAAGCTTGGTATGATGAGACATCTTAACTGAGAACTTGAAATGGAAATACAAAATATTTAGATCTTACCAGGTCAAGATGTTGGATCTGAATTTGGAGCTAAAATCCTGCAGTGCTGGTTTAGGAGCAGATTAGGGTTTTGCTTTTCTGGAGTTCTCTCCAACCAAATGCTTTGAATTTGATCCCTAACTTCAATTTTGGGGAGGATATCAATCCATGCCTAGGCTCACTGAAAAATTCCTCTTCTATGAAAATCCCTAATTTTCGGCAGCAGTGTCGGGTCCAAAACTGAAAAACCTCATAATTGAATTATGCTTCGACAGAAAGATACGCCCTAGGGAGGAGAGTTATTCCACCTTACTTTTGCTGAAAATCTATGGAGAGAGATCCAAAAAATAGGAATCCCTAGTTCCTGCAACTGTACAGTGTCTTCTTCTCAGGTTAGCTCTGATACCATGTTAGATTTTCAACATTAAGCTAGCATAACATTAGGATCTTTAAACTGAGAGAACAACAAGCACATCAATCAAACACAAGAGACAATGAACACAATGGTGTTCCTTGGGGAAACCATAAATGGAGAAAACCCCACAACTTCCTCAGAGATAGAATCAGCACCAAAGTGAAACCCAAAAATAGTAAGACCATCTCCTGACAGTAGTAAGCTCTTTCCTCTTGCCCAAGTGTCTTTCTCTTCCTCGGCTATGCGCTACAACTGAGTGTGGATGAGATGTGTGATAATTAGAGAGGTCACCTCTCTATTTATACTAATTCCCAACATGACTAAAACCCTACTAGGGCCGACCTCACTAGGAGAGTCTAATAACCCTAGTGCCCCGGAACTGCGGGGACTTTAACCCTTAGACAATAGGAGGGTTACCCATAATGACTTGACATGACTTGTTTACATTATATATCCTCCCAATAGGAACATCGGGGCATGGCATGACACAAGTACATCCCGGAATAAACATCGGGTTACAATAGACAAGAAATACAAGTGAATACATTCCGAAGTTACAATTACATCAACAGTCAAATGCACAAGTTGTATGGTTAGAAACATTTCATAAGGCATATTCATAATGGTAAATTCTTTATGCATAAATATATAATCATGCAACTATTTTAGCCAATACAACATTCATCCATATCCCACGGAAACTTTCTAGATGCCTTCCATCTCTACTATGACAGCATTGAGATTGTGCACTAATCTAATATGTCAGCAAAGAGGTTTCATTCTAGATAAGTAGCAATGGAGAGTTGTCTAGAACCATGGGATACTTACCCATCACATGCATATTAGTAGTATACTGTCATTAATGCAAACATTCTATCATTCATAATACATCAACTGAATATGAACAAATGCATAACCAAATAATAGCATGAAATGACAATTTAATACTTATCTTTATTCGTTTCATGGGTAGACTCCTTCTTAAGCCTTCTGCTTCATCATTTTCTTCATTCATAACAGCATCATTTCTTATCCAAATTCTAAGATAGATAATAGGTTCTTCAAGAGTTGATTCCTTCATATTCCTCATCGCTTGAGGGATCTTCTTTGGAATGTGAGAGCTTGATCTTCAGTTGCTCCCACTTTCTCTTCTCTTATTATGAGTCGAGATTATTCTTGTGTGCGCTATTCCCAGAGTCTGCTGAAGGTAATCACTTCCTTCTACCACACATTCCTCTAGTGAATGAATCCCATGGTCTTGGGAGGCCATTCAAGGTGGTTATAACAATATCTTATTCTTCTTTGATTGCTTTGTCATAGCATCAAACACTTCCTTTTGGTTTCTTCAAGGATGACACATGAGGAATGAGATGATCTAGAATCTGCAATGATTTTCTTGGCTCTAGCCTTAGCCTCATATCCCTTTGGCTCTTATGACTTCTTTACTGAAATACTGATCTAAGTCAATTTCTTCAAGGGTCACGGAGGTCCTATACTTCTTCTGATTTATATTCTTCCCTTCAAATAGCTTGGTCAAGGAATAAAACATCTATTTAGGTTTCTTTATGGAAGACACTTGTGGTATAAGGTGATCCTTGAGAGAATCAACAATAATCCTCTTGGCCTTGACCAATTTCTTCTTATGTAAGGCTTTAGCCTCATCTCCCTCTGGAACTAGAAACCCTCCACTTATGTAGGTGTCCAATTCATTTTCTTCAAGAACCAATGAGATTCCATACTTCCATGCTTGGAATTTGTCAGCTTCACTAAGCTTGTCATCAAGTTGGTGTGATAGGTCATTTTGAAATGAGAACCTCAAATGTAAATAGAAAAATATTAGATCTTAACGATTTGAGGTGTCTGTCCTGCTTCCGGATCTCGCTAATCTAGGGTTTGTCAAAGAAAGCCTAATTTTTAAAACTTGGAAAATTTCAGATATTATTGGATAGAAATATGTGCCTCTTCAAGGAGAGCTGAGCAACATACTCATTTTCCCAAAACTGTGATTAGAATTGCAAAATATCTGATGCCCCAGTTTTCTTCAATTTCTTCTACTGAATTCCTTGATATTTTTTTTGCAATATATCTGAAATTAATGCTCCTCTATGTTTGAAATTCACACTGAGCTAGCCTCATTTATCCTTATTCCAACACCACAGGTTTACGAAGATTTGGTTTCACCAATTGGAACTTACGAGAATTTTCTCAAGGTGACTTATTTCAGGACTGTTCAGAATAGGGAACTTGTATATACTACCACGTGTCACCGATTCACCTTCCAGGTCCGATCCTTTTACCATAGAATTTAAAGACCATTCCCTATCAAGAAACTCTTTATAATTTCCATTTGGACCTTCGTATCCCTAGATATAGAAATTCTCCCAATGTGTCTTATTTAGGGATGAATCCTGGGATAGGATGGAACCCTGATTCGGATGAATCATATATCCTATAATATAGAGAATATGAGGCTGAAACTTTTACACATGGTACATCAAGAATTTATCTTAGGTTGTAAAAGTTTCAACTCCTGAGCCTTCTCCAATCTCGAGATATAGCGAATGTACCAAAACTACTAGTTTTAGTATTTTAGGGTTTTCAGGTCTGGGGTCAAATTAGGGTTTGACTTTCCTAGAGTTTTACCCAACCAAAAATTTCAATCTTGGTCTATAAATTTCAATTTTGAGGGGGAGAGAAATCGTATGCTAGGCTCACTCAAAATTCCTCTTCTGTGAAAATCCCTAATTTCCCGTAGTAATGACAGGTCAAAAACTGAAAATGCTTAGAATCAGATTTTGCTTCGACAGAAATATGCGCCCTTCAATGGAGAGTTATCCTAGCCTCCTTTTGCTGATGACCTATGAAGAAAGACCCAAAAAGTAAAAATCCCTATCTTTTGCAGCTGCACAATGTCTTCTTCTCAGGTTAGCTCTGATACCATGTTATATTTTTTTATCATTTAATCGATATGATCTAGGATCTTATTTGAGAGAATAACATGCACAACAATAATCACAAGATATAAGAGACACAAAGAGTTTTCCTCATGGAAACCATAAAGGAGAAAACCCCGCGACTTCCTTAGAGATAGAATGAGCACCAATACCAAAAGTAAAACCCAAAACACAAAGATGATCTACGACAACTGTTCTCTCTCTCTCACTTGTGTGATCTCCTCTTCTCTCAATCATGTGCTATAGTTGAGTGAGTGTGTGTTAAAAATAGAGAGTCTCACTCTCTATTTATACTTGTTTTCCACTTGACTTTTACTCTTACAGGGATGACCACACTAGGAGAGTCTAATAACCCTAATACCCCTCAATTGTGGGGATTATTTACCTGACTTACTTCGGAGGGTTAACCTCAATGACTTTACATGAATTTATTATATTAATGACTCTCCCAATAGGAACATTGGGGTACAATGAAATACAATATAAGATATACAAGTGAATACATTCTGAAGTTAAAAATACATCAACATCTAGTAGTATCCAGCTCTTACGATCTTCTGTGTAGTAATATCTCCTGAAAAGTTTCCTCCAGTAGGACCATCATGCAATTCATTATCAACTTTAGATGCATCTTCATTTTCCAAGCATCTCAAAAATACTCTGTAATAGTTTTTTCTGAAAAGAACTCTCTCAATTATCTGATAAGATGCTGACTTTAAACGTAGTGCTCTTCTTTTTTTAGAATTCCAGCGTTCAGGTAAATACCCATGTTGGAGATAGTGTATCATATCTCTATACCAAGATTCTGGAGCTATGAATATAGGACACATATCGATCATATGAAACTCAGCTTCATTTTCCCAATCCTCATCTTCATTAGTTTGACTTTCATCCATTAACTTACAAAACCCTTGTTCTTTGATGATAGTGGCTGGTTTAAATTCTAAATCATATTCTTGCAAAGTTGTTACCCAATTTCTTCTTCTTTCTCCCAATTATTTTTGCACGAAGAGAGTTCTAACTATCGGGTGATGAACAATTACTTTGGTTCTATCCTTAAGAATATAAGGCCTAAATTGTTTTAGCACTTTAAAAATGACATACACTTGTTTATCAATAGTAGGATAATTCAATTCAGCCCCTTGCAACCCAATGCTCATGAATTATATGGGGTACTCATCTCTCCTTTCTTCCCTCTATGTAACCATTGCTGTGAGTGAATTATTAGAACAAAAAGTGTATAGGATAAAATCTTTCTCAAAATCAGGACTTTTGAGGGAAGGTGCATGGACTATTGCTTCATTGATATCATGAAATCCACCCTTTTCTATGTCAGTCCATTTAAACTACACACTTTGCTTCACCATTTGTTGCAAAGGTTTTACTATTTGAGAAAAATCAGGAACAAACATTGGCACAAAATTTATAGTCCCCATGAAAGATTGCATGCCTTTATTATTGTGAGGTAAGGGAATTTGTGCTATAGCTTCTATCCTCTCCGAGTCTATGGAGATCCCCATTTTAGAAATGAAGTGACCCAATAGCTTTCCTTCTAATACTGCAAAAACACATTTCTTAGGGTTCATAGAAATACCATATTTTCGACAGCGGTAAAAAATTTGCTTTAAATGAAACATATGTTCTTCTCTCCTTTTGGATAAAATTGTTACATCATCAAGATATACTACCACACTGTGGCCAATCAAACTAAATAAATATATATCCATTTCCCTTTGGAAGGTTGCTCCAATGTTAATGAGACCAAAAGGCATTCTTTTGTAAGCAAAAGTCCCCCATTTTGTCCTAAAGGTGGTCTTTAGCCTATCTTGTGCTGCTATCAATACTTGGTTGTAGCCTGAAAACCTGTCTAATAAGGAGAATAATTTGTATCTTGAAACCATTTGTAATATTTTCTCCATTGGAGGGACTAGATAATTATCCTTGTCTGAGGCACGATTCAAATTTCTGAAGGCTACACATAGTCTTATTTCACCAAACTTTTTCCTTACCAGTACCAAATTCTCCACCCACTCTGAGTTTCTAACTCTGATATTGATCTTGGAATCAAGTAACTTTTTTACTTCACTTTGAATCAAGGGTTCTAGCTTGGAATGCATCTTCCTCAGTGGCTGTTGAAATGGTCACCCGCTTTAATAGGAATAAAATGTTGGATGATGTGAGTGTCATAAGTTTTCAAATCCTCATAAGTCCAAGAAAAGACATCTGGTGGCCTCCTGTTTTTGCTTGTCTAGCACCCTATTTCTACTTCAAAGTTGAATGAGATCAAGTATATTCGAATTTATCTTGTTGTGTTTTGTTCTTGAATATGCGTTTTCAAGGGTAACATTCCAAGGTGCTTTAACAGGTGAATTTTTGACATTTCTTATTATTTTAGTTATCATTTTGTTGGGTTTCAATTCATAAATGAAACTTTATTTTTTAATTAAATACTGGTCAATTGACAAGCCTTTGTTTCCCACACAGTGGTTCTTTTGGTTACTCGATCCGACACTTGTTCCGGCACTTAACGAGCAGATGTTGGCAGATTCAAACATTTGGGGGATTTTGTTGCCAAAGCTAATGTCTAGTTCGGCCTCAAGTCATTTCCAGGTTGACTATGAGCTACCGAGTGATATTTTGTAGCTTTCATTTGCCTAAGAAATCGTTACCCTCAATCTTCAGCAATATGTGGATTCCAGGAAATCTGAATCCAATCTCTTGATCTATTTTATGCATTATTGATTGGGATAAGTGTAGATCTGTTGGGATGGGGTCGACCCATGATGTAGTTAAAGTATAATTATGTTTTTGAAACCCTAAGGGCAGACAGAGAAGACACTGTAAAAACTATGACTTTTAATTAATTGACCAACAGCTGCATTTGCTTTCCTAAAGCTTCAGTTTCAGATTCAAAGGTGTTGAAGGCTGGGCCCACCTTCAACTCTTGTTATCTATGTGTAGTGTTGTTTTCTTTTTCATTGCTGTAATCAAACTGGCATCATCTATTCCTGATATTATCTTTTATATATGTTTGCCAGTGGTTTTAGCAACTCATGATTTGGGAAATATATATGCTTACACTGAATTGGTTTTTTGTTACTGAATGTATGTGGATAGGCTTGGTTGTGTTACCGAACAAACTTAGATAGAATATTAAATTACCTCCAGCTCTATTTGTAGGTTCAATTTGGTGGAATATATATTTGAAGAATAGTGAGGGTAGATAGATCTATATTTCCGCTTCTTTCATTTCCAGAATTAGATCATATTGTAGTACTGAGCATTGAATGTTTAAACTTCTTATCCAGAGTTCTTATATTTTACAGAGTTTACAAAGCTTTATATGTTACAAAGCTTTGTAAACTCTGTAAAATATAAGAACTAGTTTACAGAGTTTACAAAGCTTTGTAAACTAGTTCTTATATTTTACAGGGTTTATATGTTAGCATTTTCAAACTAGTTGTATAGAAGATTGGGATTATGTATTGCTTATTTCAAGATCTTGAGAAAGTTGAATGAGATTAGAGAGAGGAAGTTACAGCGCGTTAATATTTGGCAGTGTGTATTCGCTAGAACACATTGATTTCTGTTGTTCATAGCTTAATGATAAATCTCGTAGGTCAATCAAACCGAAGTGAAATATGGTTTTGTATGAATATTTTCAATTTACTTTTGTGAGCATAGAATACAAGTGGAGTTGTTTCTTTTGTTAGTAAAAAGGCAAATTCATTTCTGTAATTATTTGTGAATGATAGCGTTGGTATGAATTAGGGTTAGTTCTTGAAGAAGAGCCATTGTACTTAGTATAGAGTTCTTTATGGATGATAAGTGCAGTCTTAGAGGTTGTGTTAGAATGGTGTAAGACACTAACATTGATCAAATAGCATTCCTTTTGTAGGCAGGTTTGAGAGCTAAAGATCTCTATGGACAAGTAGGATTTCCTTTAATGAACCATTTGATTGCTTGGTTGCTCTTTTGGGAAAATAGATTAACAATTACTATAGTTTGAAATTGCTGTAAACTTTTGGACTGTAAAACAGTACTCAGCAAGCTGATTTCTTTTCTTTAGATTAGAATTAACAAAATTTTGGTCTTGGTTGTTCAATAGAGTAGTTAGTTTCATGAACTACATTCTTTTTCTTTGTACATGAGCAAATCAAAATTACCCTAAGCATGAGCTTGAAACCATTTTTCCCTGCACACATGGTGTAGTGACTCAAAGTTTACGTGTCCTGGTTGATAATTAAATTGAAGGTAAATTAAGTAGCAATAATTTTACCCAACATTTTGGCGCCGTTGCCAGGGAGTTGGTCCAAGGTAAGCTGGGATCTTGCTTATTTTCTACAAATTTGTTGGCAGCGTTTTTAGGTGTGACTAGTTGTTGTAGATTGGAGGAGAAGGGGTAGTAAGACGAGAGGTAAGAACCTGATCATCTATTATAACAGGTTCCTTCAAACCCATCTGTATCATAGGTGTGTGATTGTTTTGTTTTGTTACTTAGAGTTGATTTTTGACAAGATCTAGAGATAGTAGAAGTAGATACGTAAAATCTATTTAGACATTTTTTATCAGTTTTGTTTTCTATTGATTTGTTGGTTGTTTCCTTTTGGTATGATTGGCCTTTGCAGATTGGAGGAGAAGGGGTGGTAAGATGAGAGGTAAGAACCTGTGCATCTGTTATAACAGGTTCCTTCAAACCCATCTGTAGTGTAGGTGTTGATTTATTTGATTAAAATTCTTGTTATTTACAGTAATTTTTTGATGAGACCCAGAGATAGTAAGGGTAGATACATTAAAATCCATTCATATTTTTTTGGAAATAAAACCCCACCCCTGACTAACCCTAGGGATAGGAATACCAGCAAAGAGATAGAAAGAAACAACACCCAGAAATCTGTGGAATTAGGAACCAGACCAGAGGGAACCGAGATTCCTCAAGGTGAACTATTACACTCATTGGAGATTCCATAGACCCTGCAAGCTTCACCAACAAGGGAATATCCCAATTTGGTTGACATAGTGGACATAGAAAGAGTGAATTCCCTTTTTGGACATACAAAAAATTTGGTGGTTTCTCAAGTGGAATCTACCACAAATTCTCCTTTTCAACATCAGCCTAGGACAGAACACTGGGATTTCATCCCATCTCCAAGAAGAGATAAGTTAGGTGTCAATTGGTCTAGGAATCCTCTTGTTATGAGCGATCAGGAAACCGGACACCATATGGAAGGAGAAGCAGAACACGAAGGACAAACTAAAACAACTTTTGGCTTCCCCATTTTGGATCTTGCACGTGATGTCAATATGAAAAATATCCCAGCATCTTCATTACCTACCTTTTCTAGTAAAAGTACTGAAGATTAGGATAAATTTTTGTTTGAGTTTGACATCCTGTGTAGGAGTTATAACTATCTACATGACACACAAAAGTTAAAACTATTTTCGGCCACCCTTAAAGATTCTACACTTAGATGGTTTATGGGTCTGGGGGAATCCACCATTCGAAGTTGGGATGAGATGAAGAGTGCTTTCCTTAAAAAATACTGAGACTACTGTGGACCTAGAGACTCTTAAAACGATACCTTTAAAATGCAATAGCATGAAGAGAGAGTCTTGAGGATTTTCTTGAACGCTTTAGATTTGTATCACAGAAGTCTAAGTATAATACTCTATAAGAAGATGCGGTCAGAACTCTTTTTCTAAAAGGGATTTTGCAGGAGTATGTGGAAACCCTCAACCTCATGGCATCAGGTGATGTGTCTCATAAATCCTTTGAGGAAATTACTGAGTTGTGTATAAAATATTCTAGAAGTAGAGCCAAGGCTGGAAGAAGTACAAAGGAAGGTCCTTCTCGCATTTCTAAGACAGCAGGAACCAGTGGGGTCACAAGAACTGAATTAGGGAACTTGTTGGAAAATTTCAAAACTGATATTTTAGGCACCTTGAGTTCCCAATTTGATGCATTGAAAACAAAAAGACGGCAAGAAGAAGAGGACATAGCAGCACTACACATATTCTATCCTAAATGCAGAAAAAGACACCCTTTGAAAGAGTGTCCCCTTAATATTATTTCAGTTTGTGCTCTTTGTTCTGACAAACACCCTACTGACAATTGCCCTTCATTACTAGAATTGAAATCTCTTTACAAGCTTAATAATGAACCTATGGATCCATCATATGCATCAAAAAGGCCATGGCAGCCTAGACCCCAAAACATGTACCCATAGCCTATTTTTCCAAATCCTGCATATTACTATCCAATGCAGCAACCTCAGTAGCCATGGAATCCACAAATGTGGCAGAATTGGCCATCTCAGCCTACTCAAACCCAACCATGGCAGCAGGGCTGGCGAGGACAGTCCTATGGAGGAACACAGGGACAGTCCTATGGAGGAACACAGTCAACAAATCCATTGCATACTCCTCCTAGTTACTATCCAATGCCCCCAAATATGCAATAGTTATTACCTGGTTTTACACCACCTGCACTTCCTCCTATACCCCCAGTTCCACAACAGTATAAAAATCCAAATCCTCCTCGACCCACGTTGTTTCCGGCTCAACCTATCCCAAACCCTAATAACAGACCATCCTAGCCTCTTCATAATGCTGAAATACAAATGGCCCCAACTTATGTGATCCATTCATCTCCTATACAGGAAATACAATTAAGGTCTGGGAAAACATTAAATAAAACTCCTCCAATAGTGATTATTCAAGAAGAATCTAGAGAAGAAATTACTGAAAAAGAAATTCAAGAGGAGGAAGAAGTTTAGATTTCCTTAGAAAACACTCAAGTGATTGGAACTCAAAGTTCCCAATCAACTGCTCAGCCACAATTGAATAAAAACCCTCCTTATCCAGAGAGGTTATTAACAGAGAAACCTGTGGTTCATTCGCAATTTGATTTGGAGAATGAGTTAAAAAATGTTTGTATTAGAAATCCGTTACTCTAGGCCATTAGAGATGTTCCTATTTATTGAAATATGGTAAGGGAATTATTCTTGAAGAAGCCTGGTCGAAAACAAAAAGATCCACCCACAATACATGTTATAGGCCAGCTATCCGATTATATTTTAGACCATCCCTTACTTTCGAATTTTACAAATTTTGGGAATCCATTTGTAACCATTTGTATTAATGAGATTCCAATAGGAAACACTCTAGTTGAGCTGGGGGCTGCAATTAATGTCATGTATATGACCACCATGCAGAAACTACAATTGTATAATCTCCTTAGACCTACTCCTACCATTTTGGAATTGGCTGATAGGAGCACAGTTAAACCTGTAGGGGCATTGGATGACATTACTGTCACTGTAGCTTCTTGGGAGTATCCAGTGGATTTCTTGGTACTCCAAACCAAACACCCAATGGGGGAACATCCTGTTATACTAGGCAGACCTTGGTTAGCAACTGCCAATGCCTTTATAGGATGTAGAGAGGGTATTTTAACTATATCAAATGGTACTTCTCTATAGAACCTTATCATTTATCCACATGCGCAACCTGTAACAGAAAACATGCTATGGTTAGAGAGTCCTTATAGAGATGAGGATGTGGAACAACCCTTACTATCCATCAGTCAAACTAGGGGACTGGAAGACTAGACTAAAGATGATATCTTAGATCAATTTATCTCAACCACTACTAGTATTGATTTTCCCCATTCCTTCTCTGACTTAGATCATGTTTTCACAGAATATTTTCAAGAACGATACCACCCTTCAACTATCTCATCATCAGTGGTTTTATTTATAGATGAGAAATTTGGAGCCTCAACCATACCAATGGCGATTAGTCCTGGAAGGTCTTTATTTATTAATGCAAATCTGTCTCAAGACCAACAAAGTCAGTTAGTCAAGTTACTCAAAGCGCAGTCTGGGGAATTTGCTTGGATTTATACTGATATGAAAGTCATTCACCCTGACACATGTATCCATCATATTTACACTCAGTAAAACATTAGGCCAGTAAGGAAACCACAGAGGAGAATGAACCCTGCTCTTAAAGATATTGTAAAGGATGAATTACAGAAATTGCTTGATGCAGATTTTATTTATCCTATTTCTGATAGTAAATGGGTATCTCCATTGGTGATTGTCCCAAAGAAGGGAGGTAAGTGGAGAATATGTGTAGATTTTCGGGAATTGAACAAAACAACTCTCAGAGACTACTTCCCTCTTCCCTTCATAGATCAGGTCTTGGACACTTTGTCAGGAAAACGGTATTTTTATTTTCTTGATGGATACAGTGGATATAACCAAATTAGGATAGCCCCAGAAGACCAAGATAAAACCACTTTCACTTGCCCATGGGGAACATATGCTTACAAGGTGTTACCATTTGGGTTGTGTAACACTCTTGCCACCTTCCAAAGGGCAGTGTTAGGAATTCTAGCCGATTTAGTGCATGATTGTGTGGAAATATATATGGATGATTTCACAGTATATGGTAATGATTTCAAAGAATCCTTAGATAACCTAGAGAAATTCTTAATTAGGTGCCAAGAAACAAATCTTTCCTTAAGTCATGAAAAGTGCAAAATGATGTTAAATGAGGGCGTTGTTTTAGGGCATCATATCTCATCAGAAGGTATCAAGGTAGATCCCGCCAAGATTGAAATCATTACCATTTTATCCCCACCAACTACACAAAAGGAAGTTAGAAGCTTTATGGGACATGTGGGTTCCTACCGTAGGTTTATTGCCAATTTTACCAAGATAGCAGCCCCACTTTTCAAGTTATTAGCTAAGGACATTGGTTTTTGTTCAGATCAACACTGTCAGGCAGCCTTTGACACTTTAAAAATAGAATTGTCTTCAACACCAGTTCTGCGGGGACCAAACTGGTCTTTGCCCTTTCATATACAAATTGATGCTTCTGATACTGCCCTAGGGGGAGTGCTCGGACAAAAACAAAATCAATCTTATTATGCTATTTATTTCATCAGTGAAAATTTAACACTAGCAGAACTAAATTATACAGTGACTGAAAAAGAATTTCTAGTAGTAGTTCATGCCATTAATAAATTTCGGCATTATATTATTGGCTATGATGTTTTTGTTCACACTGATCACTCTGCTATTAAATTTTTGACGAATAAACCTATAACTAGTGGCAGAATTACTAGATGGCTTATTTTGCTACAAGAGTTTAACATTACTATAATTGAAAAACCAGGGAAGGAAAATATGGTTGCAGATTTCCTCTCAAGATTGACTCATAATGATGATAATGTTCCTATAGATGATACCTTTCCTGATGAACATTTATTTGCTGTTTCTATTAAAACACCATGGTTTGCAGATATAGAAAATTATTTGGTCACAGGAAAAGTACCTGCTCATCTGTCATCATATGAAAAATGAAGGATCATACAGCAAAGTGCCAATTATTCATGGGCAGGTAATGACCTCTTTCGAACTGGTCCAGATTTGATTATCAGGAGATGTGTAAGGGAGGATGATATGTATGAAATCCGTCAAGCCTGTCATGATGGACCCTGTGGAGGAAATTTTCCAGACAAGCAGACAACATACAAGGTGTTACATCAAGGTTATTACTGGCCCACACTTTTCAAGGATGCTAAAAAATATGTACAGGGTTGTGACAGTTGCCAACAAATGGGAAGACCCACTGCTACTAATGAAATGCCTTTACAAACCCAGGTATAGATTGAACCCTTTGAAAAATGGGGATTGGACTTTGTTGGACCAATCTCGCCAATGTCATGAAAAAAGAGATATATATTAGTCTGTACTGACTATGTGACTAAGTGGGTGGAGGCAAAAGCTCTATTAAGGGCCACGGAGAAATCAGTCATAGAATTTATTTATGAATAAATTTTCACTCGCTTTGGGATTCCTGGTGAAATTGTAACTGACAATGGAGCACAGTTTGTCTCTAAATCAATGAAAGCACTAACAAACCAATATGGGATTAAACACTATAAATCCTCTCCTTACCACCCCCAAGCAAATGGTCAAGTGGAGTCAACAAACAAAGTGTTAGAAGCCATTTTAACCAAGACTGTGCATATGCATCATAAGGACTGGGCAGACAGGCTTCCAAAGGCATTATGGGCTTATAGAACTACATGGAGAAACACCACAGGGCATACCCCATATAAGCTTGTTTATGGGAAACAGGTTTTGCTCCCTATAGAATTTCAGGTGAAGACTTTTCGTACTGCTGCATAATTGAGCCTGAATTTAGATGAAGCCCAGGAATAGAGATTGATGCAATTGAATGAGCTTGATGAAATTAGACAATATGTTGTCCAACGAACTTCTTTAATACAGAATCAAAGGACTAAATGGCATGACAAGTTTTTGAAGAGGAAAAATTTTCAAGAAGGTGATTGGGCCCTGTTGTTTGACTCATGGTTTAAACACTTCAAAGGTAAACTTACCACTAGGTGGATGGGACCATATGAAATTGTGATTGTTTTTTATAATGGTTCTGTCAAGATAAGGACAATAGATGATGAACAAGCTACATTTGTGGTAAATGGACACTGGTTGAAGGTATATCATAAACCTCTTTCTAAGCAAGAATTCATTCGTAATATGAGTCAGCAATCTGAACTAGAGCTGGTAGGTGAAGAAATGACTTCTTCACCCCTTACTTTCTTGAAGTGACATCCAATGAAATTGTTTCTTTATATATATGTACAGGAGTTTTTTTATCATTAGGTTCTTTTTGAATGATGCAGGTACTTTCTTTGGTGAGGTTCGGGGTATTTTTAAAAGGGAAGTCTTTCTGTTCCATTTCCTCCTTCAGATCATTGATTCCTCTTACAAAGAATTTTCAGGAACTATTTTAATTTGAATTAATCTCTGAGAAACACTTTGAATATTTTTGGTTTCACTAGGTGATTGGAATTCCTGTGTCAAATAAATGAAAGTGTGTTTTGCTCTACCTAATAGGACACGTTGTTTTGAGTAGACTTGTCCTCTTTATTCATACAGGTACCTATCTACCTAGCACTGCCTCCATTAGTAATTTAAGCCTCAAGGGGTTTTACTTATAAACTCATGGGATACTAGTGCCATTTGACTTGGTTTCACACTGGATTGAATGAGGATATTTTTTTTTCAAGTAGTAACAGCTATAGACATTGAGTTATTATCCAAATAGGCACCATCATAAGGGATGGTTTCCAGGACTGAGGAATCTTTTGATCATTATCTATTGGCTTCCATTATATTAAATATATACATATATACATTTTTTTCTCTAGCCACTTCATGTCTTTCACTTTATACAGTTATAGGGGTTAGTTGTTCATTTGGACAAACCCTTATAGGCATGTTTCAAGAACACTCTTCCAATTTTTAATACCATCCCACTCCTAGAGGGTTTTCAGAGCTGCTCCCCCACTCATCTATGCATAAGAAAATTATAAATTTTATCTTTAAGATGAATTTGGGACAAGGGCCTCTGATAGAAAAAGGGCGTAAGAGGTTAACCCATCGGGATACTGAACAGGTCCGCTGGCAGCGGGTACCAACCTGTGGTATAAACAGGTAAACCCATCAGGGTACTGAACATGCCTGTTGGTAATGGGGCATTCTACCTAGGGAAGAATCTTCTTAGATATTATAGTTACCCCACCAGAGTACTGAACAAGCTCATTGGCAGTGGGTTCTGACTATGATATCTCTTTTAAAATCCTCCTTTATACTTGTCTGTGTGAACAATGTACCTGTGTAAATGTTAAAGAGAAGTCATGTGGGGTTAAATGAAATTTAAGGGAACTGTTTGTAATAGCCATTCGATAATCATCTTCAGATGCTTTAAGTCTTTGTTACCTGATCCTTACTAGAAGAAAAGGTTTATGCCTCTAGAGTGTACTGGCGTTTACTGATTCAATGAATATAGCTGTGAACCTTATTTTTTCGCCACTCAAACCGTCTCATGTGAAGCTGAGTCAAGTTGGCTAGTACACCTACTAGTACAAAATGAGGAATTAGCTACTAGGTGACTAAAAATTCTAGTCACCATAGGTTTTCCAAGTGATTTACTACTAAATATGAGCAATTTTGATTGACTCAACTATAAACGACTAAAAATAACGACTAATTTAGTCACCAGTTAACAAAGATGACTAGATAATAAGTGACTGAGTTAAAAATGACTAAAATAAATGACTAATTTAGTCACGACATAAAAAATGACTAGCTAGAAGAATATGAATTAGTCATTT
>LPNX010938160.1:0-11574 GCA_001517045.1 Pseudotsuga menziesii
ATCCCTATTTTAAATACTCTCGAAAATAGTTATTTGGTGTCATCTAAACCTATATTGTGGACTAGTGAAGAATAACATCTATATGGAACTAGAGTAATACAAAGTCTCAAGCAATGCTACTTGATGCCACTATTAGTATACTAATACATAGTAGAAGTTTGTGGAATTATAAGCGACTCCTAGCTTGACGACTACTAATACATAGCGACTGCTAGGTTTCCTTCTAGCATAAGCATTTCCTTCTAGCATAAGCACACATGCTTGTGCTAGAAGAAAAGCTAGCACTCATTAGCTTTCCAGAAGAAAAACCATGGGCATGGTGATTGGTGGTTGCTACATTATACCTTGGTCTTGTGCCATGTGCTCTATTTTGAAATAAGCACATAGCACAAAATCAAGGAAAGCTAGTGACTCCTAGCTTTCATTCTAGCCTAAGCATTTCCTGTAACATAAGCACACATATTTATGCTAGAATGAAAGCTAGTAGTCGCTAGCTTTCTAATAGAAAAACCCTGGGCATGGTGATTGGTGGTTGCTAGCTTATACCTTGAGCTTATGCCTTGTGCTCTATTTTGAAATAAGCACATGGCACAAGATCAAGGAAAGCTAGTGACTGCTCGCTTTCCTTTTAACATAAGCATTTCCTTCTATCATAAGCACACATGCTTATGCTAGAAGGAAAGTTATCAATCGCTAGCTTTCCAATAGAAAAACCCTGGCCATGGTGATTGGTGGTTGCTAACTTATACCGTATTCTTGTGCCATGTCCTCTATTTTGAAATAAGCACATGGCACAAGATCAAGGAAAGCTAGTGACTGCTCGCTTTCCTTTTAACATAAGCATTTCCTTCTATCATAAGCACACATGCTTATGCTAGAAGGAAAGCTAGTAGTCGCTAGCTTTCCAATAGAAAAACCTTGGGTATGGTGATTGGTGGTTGCTAGCTTATACCTAGAGCTTGTGTCATGTACTCTATTTTGAAATAAGCACATGGCACAGGATCAAGGAAATCTAGCGACTGCTATCTTTCCTTCTAGAATAAGCATTTCCTTCTAGCATAAGCACACATGCTTATGTTATTGGAAAGCTAGCAATCGCTAGCTTTCCAATAAAAAAACCCTGGGCATGGTGATTGGTGGTTGATAGGTTATACGTTGATCTTGTGCCATGTGCTCTATTTTGAAAGAAGAACACGGAACAAGATCAAGAAAAGCTAGCATAAGCATTTCTTTCTGGCATAACCACACATTCTTATGCTAGAAGGAAAGTTATCAGTCGCTAGCTTTCCAATAGAAAAACCCTAGCCATGGTGATTGGTGGTTGCTAGCTTATACCTTGATCTTGTGCCATGCGCTCTATTTTGAAATAAGCACATGGCACAAGATCAAGGAAAGCTAGCGACTGCTAGCTTTCCTTCTAACATAAGCATTTCCTTCTAGCATACGCACACATGCTTATGCTAGAAGAAAAGCTAGCAGTCGCTAGCTTTCCAATAGAAAAACCCTGGGCATGGTGATTGGTGATTGCTAGCTTATACCTTGAGCTTGTGTCATGTACTCTATTTTAAAAAAAGCACGTGGCACAAGATCAAGGAAATCTAGCGACTGCCAGCTTTCCTTCTAGCATAAGAACACATGCTTATCCTACAAGGAAAGCTAGCAGCCGCTAGCTTTCCAATAGAAAAAAAATCTGGCATGATGATTGGTGGTTGCTAGCTTATACCTTGATCTTGTGCCATGTGCTTATTAAGCAACAACTGTTAGATTTCCTTCTAGCATAAGCACACATTCTTATGCTAGAAGAAAAGCTAGCAGTCGCTAGCAGTCGCTAGTTTTCCAGTAGAAAAACCCTGGGCATGGTGATTGGTGGTTGTTGTCTTATACCTTGAGCTTGTGCCATGTGCTTTATTTTGAAATAAGCACATGGCATTAGATCAAGGAAAATCTAGCAACTGCTAGCTTTTCTTCTGACATAAGCATTTCCTTCTAGGATAATAACACATACTTATGCTAGAAGGAAAGCTAGCAGTTGCTAGCTTTCCAATAGAAAAATCATGTCCATGGTGATTGGTGGTTGCTAGCTTATACCTTGAGCTTGTGCCATGTGCTCTATTTTGAAATAAGAACATGGAAAAAGAACTTCACAAGTTTCAAACATAATTCAGTTAATTTCAGAACTTCCTGGCCACAAATCATTACACCTAACTGCACTAAATATTTATCAGCCATACTAATTGTCTCTTGGCTTGAAGATTGAAAAAAATTCAAAGATTCAAGATCCTGAATGGGAGACAAGAAGGACATAAGATATTGAATAAGTGTACTTCTTTTCGAGTATCGGATTCGTTGGTCTGTATTCAAAGCCACATTCAACTACATATCTTTCAAATCACCAGAAGAAGCCTATGGAATATTTAAAGTGCCCAAAATTTGCTTCATTTTTTCTTCAATTAACCAATCCCATTGAAACTTCAAGTCCATCGAGTAAGAGTCACAAATTCGCTTCTTGTTGCGCACTGTCACCATCAATACTTCACCTACGCAGCTTGAGACCTTCAAAATATTATCTTTACAAATGTCGAATACTAAAGAACCTAAATCAATGAGAAATTCCTTTATCCTATTGTTGGCCCAGGTGCTTAAATTTATTTCGTCCCAAGTTCCTACACGATTCCAGACTGATCCCAAAGGCGCTGATTGTTGTTGTTGATTTGATAAATCCTCCACCGAAAGTTTGCAAGGAGTGAAAAGTTGTGTCGCTTCGGTTGTGGTCATTACTAAACCTTGTTTTCCATAATTATTCATTTGTACATTGTAATGAGGAAAATGCCTTGCAATGCCTAGAGTACCATCCATTGCTTGAGTCCACGTTGAATTCAAATATAGATTCTCATAACACTCTACTTCAACATGTCCATATAAATATTTTACTAGAGAAAACCGTTATGTTTTAGGTGCTAAATCACCGGATATTTCTGGGGGTGTGGCTGGAAGTTTGGCTTCTACCTTCACTCTTTCTCGACCACATGGATCCTCTGCAAGATGCTTTGAAGCAGTGGTCGTGATGTTTTCCACTTTCTCATCATAAAAAATGAGCCATTGGTCACCTCTCTTCACTATAGAAATGTAATTTCCATCATTAACCGTGCATCCCACATGCACCACAACATCAAATGAAGAATACAAAAAATCATCTGCTTCTCCATCTCCACAATTGTTAATTAGCAGTATGTACTCCATGGGGAATGCAACATGATAGAACAACTTCTTGAATCCCTCCATTTCACCTTCATGTACTGTGTATTTGAAACCTTTTAGCTGGCAAGTGAGAACTTGAGGTGCAGATTTGACCTTCAACTTCTTCTTAGCATCTTGCAAATGGCAGCAGTTGTCACACCAGCACTTGCTTTTCCCACTCAGCTTCTCCACGGCGCTGAAACAACTGAGATAGCTCAACAAATAATAATGTTGTTGTACCTCCACACTTAGATACTCGTCTCTACATGTTACCCTCTCGCAATAGGAACATTGAGTTTCATTTGTGAAAATGCTCCAATTATCTAACCAATAGTAACATGTTCCACTGAAAGATTAGGATATCGTTAGTTTTGGCTGGGTTTTTGCCAAACCTTTCACTGCACAAATGTGGCTACTAACCATGGCGTTCTTATTTTTCGAAGGATTCGTGGTCTATATTTTGGAGCACAGAAACAATCGGCGGTTCCAAGGGCAGCGTAGGGAACATTTCCGAAACATATTATGGTAAGAAACAACTTTTAATAGCCATGCCCTATTCTATAGACCTATCAACTGGACAGGAAAAAGCAACTATAGAAGAGATAGAAAGCCTTCAAAATACATTAAATTTGGCAATGTTGGTTTGTGTGCAGGTTCAATTTTTCAACTTGTTTCATTAACCAGGGTATGTTGTGCTCTTTCTATATCACAAATTCCTAGTTTGTGATCCATTTTATGTTTAAGACGCATAGCACTAATTTAATCGAAAAAAATGATTTGGGATAGCCGATGACATCCGGAGCATAATGGGACGCATAGTGATTGTGGCTTGGCTTTTTGTTTTTGGAATTCTGCAATCTTGCTACATAGAAAATTTATCAGCTATTCTTACGGCCACACATTTAGAACGAACCCTTCATGACATCAGCAATGTTGCAGCCAGCAATGTAAGAATTGGTTATCATAATGGATCTCCATTCACAGACTTATTGGTACAATTTTACGGAATCTCTCAGCACAGACTAGTACCTCTAACCAGAGATGGTTATTATGGTGCTTTGACTAGAAGTGATGTGGGCGCTATCATAGACACACGTCCATTTATGCAATCCCTTGTGTCTAAACATTGCAGTCGCCTCGCCATAGCTGGCCAAACGTTCACCTCTCTAAACTTAGGATTTGTAAGTGATTGAAATTGTGATCTATAATTGGTTTTTATTTCCCAAAATATTCAATGAAATAACTAGCTGCCATAACGCTTTTAATTTTATCTGTGATTTCTGATCGGCTGTTTTGGGCAGGCATTTGATCACATGGATTATCAACTGGTGAGGGACGTTTCTGGTAGAATACTAGAGTTATCAGAAAACAGAAAACTGTACAAATTGCGTAAACAATGGTTGCCTTATTATGACCATGATTGCAGAAAAAATATAAGTGATTAGTCGGGAACCAGTCAACTTCAGGTTCAACACTTTTGGGGTCTTTTCGCCATATCAGGGTTGGTATCAGCGATTGTGCTATTGTTTTACACGGTGCAAAGGAAATGGAATAGTTCTAGATTGGTCTCACCAACTCCTCCACCTAAATGCTCATTTGGCCCAACTCCTCCCCCTGAAGATTCATTCGGCTATGGCGAAGGAGGCTTTATTCCCGGAGAATACTATGGAAAAAGGTTAGATACGATGAAGAAAATTCAATGCTCATCTGGCCCAACTCCTCCCTCTGAATATCCATCAGGCTATGGCGTAGGAGGGGCTTTAATCACGGAGAAGACTATGGTGGAAGCTTGGAACTGATGAAAGAAATTCAATGTTCGTCTGGCCCAACCCCTCCCCCTGAAGACTCCTCTGGCTATGGCTGAGGAGGATTTACTCCCGAAGAAGACTATGTCTGCTTCTATGAGAAAACTTTGGACTGGTCCAAACTGTCCAATGAAATTTATTTCCTAGTCTCTATTTTACAGAGGAAAAAACTTCTATTTTTCATGCATGTTGGATCAAATATCAACTAATTTATGCAAATGAGAAAAACCCTTGTCATGGTTTTTGTAACACACAACTGCAGTGGAATAAATATTTCTTAGTGTATTCTTTCAAGTCATTTCCATAACTCCAATGCTAGATTTAATGAATGTGCTTCAAAATTCACAAAATTTACAGGTTTAAAGTTAAACATAAAAATTAACAGTCGCAAAGACGACTGTACAAAACCTGGAACAGATACAAATCAGCCACATTTGTTATCCCTTAGTAGAGGTATATCATCCGATCGTAATCTATTAACCAATAGATTTACTAAAAAAAGGAAGTGGACATCTATTAACAGTTGCCTATTAATAAATCAAAAGATTATTTTATCATTCTGTACTGAAAAAATCTACAAGTATTAGGCCATGTCATGACCAAGAATTCTGCATTTCTAACAGATTCAATTTATATATGGGTAAACATGTTTGTAGAATTCAAATATCAAAGCTAATTCTAGAGTCTAAACAACCATATAGTGCATGTTTCTCTGTAAAACAAGTCCATGAGCATTGAGAATCACTTAAAAAGTATAACATGCTGAGGTCAATGCTTCCTTCACAATATTCAAGAAGTCTCTGGCTCAGTTTTCACCGTAATAAACGTCTTCTGATGTTACGTCTTGTGCTTTCTACATGTGCTGCTATGAGATTATAAACATAAAGTTTTGCCCCCTATTTTTCTGCACAGGCTAGTGTTCCAGAGCCCATGTCAAAGCAATTAATCCATGTAAACTTTCCACTCTTTGAAGAACTATCTTCTCCCACAAGCTGCCTGCATTGTTCGGTTGAATACCCATGAAAAGCTCAGAAACAGGCTAGCAATAAATGGCAGGCATATATATATCATATATAGATAAATACAAGCATAAGACAGAATTGCCTAAGGCCATTGGTGATGTACAAAAGCAAATGGAGTAAAAAATTACAATGTAGAAGCCTAGCATAGTAACTCATGCAACCCCTGTGTTGAATATCTGCTAAAGAATGTCTCAATCTGCTTTACTAGTTGGAAATCCATCCATTTACATTGATGTGCTGTCATTAATATATCAAATGAAGAAGATAATGCTACCTAAAGGAATGCATGTAATTAAATATAACGAATAGATTATTATAAGGAATGCATGTAATTAACTATTAAAAGGATCAATTATGTATATACAGAGCATTTTATACCCCCACCCGAAAAAAAAGTGGATTGCATTAAGCAGCCTCCATGAGCTACTAGCTTTTGGAACCTAAAAGCCTAGGTAACTTGATAACAAATCAAAAATTCCTTAAAGGCATAACAACCAAGTACATAAAAAATTTAGCAAAGTCTAGAGCCTGCTTGCCTGCACAGTCCATCCATAAATACAACTTAAGCAGTAAAAGGAATCACGCCCATATCACGTGGAGGATCATCTTTTTGTCCTTTGGGTCCAGCCCTCATCTATCAACAGCAGGTCCAGAATCAGTGATGAGGGGTCCCACCCATCATTACCCTACTCAAGCTTGGATGACATTTCAGCCTCTGCAATGGCCAAAGCGAGGGGCAGGAATCTGTTTCCTTGGGGTGGATAGGGACACCAGATGGTATCTTTCTTGGTGCTCTCAAACAACTTAGCCTATAAATGGCCAGGTCATCCTTCAGACCAATGGAACTGGCCCAAAGGGACTAGGCAAGCAGGAGAATTAGTAGGGGTGGTTCCCTGGTCATGGTGTCAGAAGCACCACCCAAAAACATCAGTAGCTAATGCAGATGTGCCTATTTCATTTCCACCTTGAGTACCTGCACTGTAATCTGCAAATGAAGATGTATACATTTCAAGGAGCCATCAAACCATGTAAAGCGTTTACCATGCTGAGTCTTCCAAAACAATGATTCACTTCTTTTTTTTCAAACGAACAAGAGAAATTATATTCTAATATGCTGCAATGCTGCATTGAAGCGACAACCAAAAATTTTTTTATCTCTTTAAAGGGTGGCTTTCCAGGAAATTGAGGTTCCAGAAAATGGAGGAAGGAAGAAGCTTGCTGTCAAACATAGAGACCCATGCCCAGACTCACTGGGAAAACTCACAAAACCATAACAAATGCTTCGTGGTGTCCAATTTTCCAGGTAAAGAGCATTTTGGTTGGGCCACCCACAAATGTGAGAGGTGCTGGCCCAAAGCCAAGCCCACAAGGAACAATGACCATGCAAAGGTCTTCTTTGGCTTCACAAAAGGCTTCCAGATATTTCAAAGTATGAAAACCTAGGTTTTTTGCTTTGACTTGTCTCCACAATTTTGCAAGCATGGTATCTAGAATAGGCTTTGGTCACAACCACCTATATCCATCGGTGGGCCTATATTTCTTAAAGGCCTTCATACTATTCCATCTCCAATACCTCCATCAAGTGACAAGTCCTGGCAAGCTGATCTTAATGAAGAGATCATCAGGGACCAAACCTTTGGCATGCTCTAGGATTAGTCTGGGTAGGTTGCCAAGATGGAATTCGACCTTTAGATTGGATCAAGTCTTCCAATCATGGTTTGGGTGTCAAAGAGATCAGTGATATATTTGGTGTCTCACCAAAAGAGGAATCGATCCAATGTCAAGAATTATGCCTCTTCTCCTAAATTTTTACCATTAGACAGTAGTGCAGGAAACCACTAGATGGAATTCTTATTAAAGGAGAGGCTTGATCTGAGAGATTCACCTTTCCAACAAAGCTTTGGCTTAATAGCCTCCCAAGCATTCCATATACTCTTTAGCCACAAACATTCCTTTTATTTCTAAATGGGACAGGGTAACTAAAGAGTCTAGAGGTTCAAGCATTTACAAGCACTTTTGCCCAATTGCAGTTCCTAAGCAACACTTTCCATGTCTCCTTCCAAGCAATCTCCCAAATGATCCATTTAACACATAGTGCCTGTGCTTGAGTGTGGGTTCAGATAATCACCTTCCCTCCCCAATCTCTGCAAAGGCAACACAAGTTCCACCTAACTCTATATGAGCTTTTTCTCCCATCTATGTTGGCCCAAAGAAAATTCATGAGTAATATTTTAGGTTTTGATAGGCGCTGACAAAAAGGGTCTTATTGGAGGATTAGTAGACATGAGGAGAAACCAAGACATTTGTGCAAATCTGTAGCTTAGCAACTAACATCATACCCTTGGTTATCCATTTGTCAATTTTCATATCAATCCTTTCGATGAACACATTATAAAGCTCTTTGGAAAAGGCTTGGAATGTAAAAGGGATCCTGAGAAATTTAAACACCTTCCCAAGTGAAGTCAAGATCATCCTTGAGTTGTTGGCTAAGGCAGAATTTCTCATGGAATTTCCCTTAAGCATTGGATTTTAGCCTATTGAATCTTGAAACCTGAAACTGTATAAAAAGATTGGAGACGGTCCATTGTGTTTCCCATTAAGCTCTGATTCTCAAGAATGGAGAGGAAAGAATCATCAACAAAGCAATTGTTAAGTTGTTCATGAGCATCTAGCTTGAGGAGAGGAATTTCTTTGATAATGCCTCATTTATTATGTTTTGAAGGAAATGTCCCAAAGCCTCAGTAACCATGACATATAAGCAGGGGCTAGGGAGCAACCTATGAATTGACCTAAACAAGCCAATGTCCTTAAGACTTGGATCAATTGATGGAGAGGTAGTTCGTCGCTTCTGCGAATAGGGTATCCACAGATTTTAGGAAGCAATGACAAAACCCAAGGGGAATTGAGCATGGCCAAGATGAAGGGCCACTCAACTCTATCATATGCCTTTTAAAAGTCAAACTTGATGAAAAGGGCATCTAGGCCTGGGAACCAAGCCTGTTAGATTCCTTCATAGATATCAATAACATTATCTAAAATGAATCAGCCTTGAATAAAGTTTGTTTGTTCTAGTCACGCAATATTAAGAAGGATATGATTAATGCTTTTGCCAAGATTTTATATGAAATATTAAGTAAGGTTATATGCCATTGCCTCTTTCTGGCAATCAGTTTTGGGTTGCCTGGTTGGAAAAAAGCCTAATCAAATTATTTTTGATCTGTTTCCCCAATGATTGCTTATGTATAACTTCCTTATATACTTGTACCCTACGTTACTAGGTTTGTGATTGTGTTAGAATTGGGGGACAATGAAGTTCAAAAAAGTTTGCTAGTACAAACAAATATGATAAAGTTTGATAATAAAAAAAATTAAGCAAATTCAATTATAGCTTCACACATTCAAACGAAAAGCAGATACAAATATTTTTTTAACTTCAAAATTGACCCAAAAATATGTCAAATTATATGTCAAGACTGAATACATACATAAATAAAAATCTCCTAACTAACATGACATGAAGACACAGGACATGGAAGATATGGAAATACGAGTATCCGAAGCAGAACACGACAACCCTAGAAACGGGACATGGTGACATGGCGTGTTTATATATATATATATATATATATATATATATATATATATATATGAAATAAAGACATAAAGATCTATAACACTTGGAATCTCTTCAAATCTTGGTTTTACCCTTCAAATGCACAATGAAAACCTGTTAAAGCTCTTTCCCTCTACTGAAATTGGAAAAAATGATGACAAAATCACTTTTAGAGGCCCACGGGTCTCCTTTTCGGCCCGCAAAATCCAGGCAGCCAGACACCTGGGACACAGTTAGGGCACATGTCCAAAACAAGTTTGGCATGTGCCCTGTTCCCTAGTTACAAACATACAATATTGTATTTCTATTTTTAAAGTTTAACAAAAAAATGAATCTTAACATTTATTTTTGAACTGATATAAAATTACCCATGACCAATTCAATTCACCACTTCTTGGGATTCAACAAAATTGAGTTTTCTTTTTCAAATCGCCATATGCAGTGACTAAGCTTGTAGCAAGTCATGCACAACAAAATCCCATGTGACCATTGAAATCATACAGAAAGTCATCAAGTCCTGGAGATATATCATAATTCATCAACCATTTCCATCATAATAGCTTTCAGCTCATCCACAGTCAACCCTTAGACACATATCCTCTCATGTTCAAGTGACAAGCCATAAGGGGCAACAACTAGCCTTCTAACACCTTTAGTTAACCAGTTCATAAACCGATTCCAATACGAGTCCAATCTAACTCTCAGCCGGTTCCAAGTTCAATTTCCACTTTTAAAACATTTGCTATAATCACAATAGCAAATGGATAAACCACGATAATGAAAAATTCCTAAGAAGAAGATGTGCATTGTGGATCTCCCAAACCACATTGAGACATGGATGCCTAAGCAGCATGAGGTGGTGTATGAGCCCTGAGCTTTGCCAGCTTAAAATCAAAATAATAGACAATAATCATACGATGTCTTACAAATTTTTAGATTTCTGGTCAGTAGGACTCCAACTAGAACTTTCAACTAAAATTTTCATGGGTTAACTAAGGATCTTCCATTAGGGTTAGGGTTTGCAATCTACCAAGGATGGTAGGGAGTTTTCAAATGGGTTTACTGAGAGGTAGTACTTATAAATACTTGCATAGGGGCTTACTGTAATTTCATTTTGAATCGTTTTTTGTTTGTCGAAATCCTTACCTCCGGTTTAAGCGGCCCTTTTCATAGATAGGCAGATAGGCATAACGGTTCCAGCAAATTCTTAATCAATTGAATTTGTGCTCAATAATATATGTATGATTGAGTCCTTGTCTATTATTAATCAATTCAAGAGAGTTCAGATTGAAAGCAATGTATCAATCTTGAATTTGATAATGTTCAGATCATAAACATACCGTCTAAGTTCAAAGTCACTTCAGGGAAAAGACCTTCACTCGGTTCCAGATTCTGCCAAGGACCAGGACTAAAGGAACACCTTTGACCGGTAGATCCTACAGCAGAAGGTAGAGACAGAGCTTTCCAATAAAATCAAATGCCCCGAAAGAGAAAATAGATTATTGAAAATGCTCTCCTTAAAAAAGGCCACGCAAGAACGGGTGTTCCTATCACCTCGTCAATCGGTTTTTCTACCCACGGACTCTCCTTATTTCAGACCCAATGAACTATGGTGGCCTACTGGGCCCCTTCCTTATAAGCTCACACCGCTTTTCAGCAACCGATGATGCAACAGCTATCCACTGTAATCGAATTGAAACTGAGAGCTCTGTGAGGAAAGTACCATATTGGTCCCTATTTAACCCACGCATTCCCATCAACGTAATTCACACTCACATACTCTGAGACCTGCGTGATGGATTTTACTTTATGGGTTTTACCTAATTACTTTAAACCCTAACCAAGATCTACTCCTATGCAAGAAATTAAACTTGATGCACAGCGGAATTTAGAAATC
>LPNX010938174.1:0-33172 GCA_001517045.1 Pseudotsuga menziesii
TTGAATGGATTTCTAATTTTTGAAGAGTCTTAATATTTTAAACACAGAGCCATTGGACAAGCTACTTGATATTGAAAGTAGAGAAGATGTTTCATGGTTGCTTTGCATGTTACATATTTGCTTATACATCATTGCATTTAATGTTGTTCATTCAGCATATTGGCATGATAATGATCTGCGCAAGCAATGAAGCTCCCAAGGCCAGCAAGAGCCCTTGTCTGAGAAATCCTACATCAAACACCATCTTAAGAAAAGAGGAGCAAATTATTGAAATATTTGTGGAATTTGTTTGCTTCAAATAGAATACTACTAGTCTTTATTTGTTAAGATGGCTGGAACTTGGATTGACGTAGCTAATAAGCCATTAGTCAATGTGATTGCAAATCTCCTTCAAGACCATATTTCTTGAAGGGCATATGATGCCCCTGGCAAGAAAAACATTTGATGGAAGACAAATACTCAAAGTTACCAGAATTGACTTGGAGAATGATTCTAATTTATGCAATCTTGAAGAGTAAGAGTCAACTCAAACTCTCAAGATGACTTTGGAAATTAAAATAATATCAAAATACATTAAATATCAGTTTAAAATATACTTTTGATTAATTTGAAAGTTCATAATTTCCATATGATGTAAATTTTCAATAGTAGATGATACTTCAAACTACAAAATGTTAGAGATTCTGAACAGGTGACAGTTCTATTGGTTTTCTATTGTGAAATCAGATCTGAAAAACAAGTAAAATGAGTGCTTGATGTTTTTCAGTGTCTTTCAGAGACAGACAACTAAGTCTGACTCGTGATTCATCATATCAATCTGCCTCACATTTGACATGCAAATTGAAATTGCAAATATGAATTTAGACAAAATTAGACTAGTAAGAGCTGTCTCAACTTGGCTTTCTCAAAACCTTAGAGTCAAACTTAAGACTCAAATCAGACACATAAGTGTCCGCTTATTGACACAACTGAGATGATTGGGGTGTCTAACGTGGTGTGAATGTGGTATAGGGCATAATAGGCAATACAAATTAGCAAAGATAAGTCACTCGAAGAAGGTATGATTGCATCTTTTGGACCCCATGGGAGGTTTGAAGTCTAAATCTTGATTTATAAGAAACTACCATCGAAGTTAAATGGATGGATGAGCTTTGTGATAGAGAAAAAAAATGTAGCTATTTGATCTAAATGGTGCCTATAATTGGAGTATGTTTAGGATTGTGACATCAACAGGGAATGATGTCTGTGCAGATCAAGCAGAAATTGACAAAAAATTGGTATACAGAATATCTTCACTCCTCCCATATAATTATTTGTTCCCAGAATATCTTCACTCCTCCCAACTTGAACTATGTCTCCATCTTGCATAACCTGCAAATTTTCCCAAAAGATCCCTAAAACTTTTTCATGACTTGACACTAGCAATTTCCTATTCAAAGAGTAAATTGTACTGTACATAAAGGTTACACATTTGCAAGTGTAGAAAGTGGGCTCACCAGTATAAGGTCAGATGCAGATAAAAATTCCTGATAAATCTCTATTTTTCGGGCAGGAGAGAGAAATCTCTGTTTTTCCCGATGAAGCCCTAATAGGGTAATTTTTGTAAATCTGGATTTAAGGAACATTTTGAAGAATTTCCTAAGTCATCTCATTCACGAGATGAGCTACTAATGTTTTTGGGGTTTTTGTCCTTTGAAGGTTTCCCCAGTGAAAAACTCTAGTGTCCATTGTGCTGATGTGATGAATGTGTTTTTACTGCACTTGTCATTTGTTTAAGCTAATCTGCAAAAAAATTTAAGTATTTACGATAATGCTAAAATTCAACAGACTTATGTGGATAGGATCAGCACTTCTAAGCCGCAAGTCACAAGTGATAGATAGAGGAGCTTCTATAACACATCAATGCTGCCATACTTCTTCACTTGTGAGTTTTATTGCCCTGATTGGACCCTAATTATGCCAAAAATGGTGCACAAACCTCTTGAAACAGGAATATAAGGTGGATCGGCCCCCAAAGAAAGTACAGACAACCTTGCTGGACCAAAACCTGCAAAACGTCACCCTGCAGTGCTCGAAAAACAATATAATATGCCATGTGAGCCACCCAGAATTGATAATGATGAATTACTACCGCTGAATTGGCACCAAGAGATGTGTCTTTGCTACTACAACATGCCTAGGGACACTTTTATGCTGCTTTTCTTCACACAGATTGTGCCCAGACTTGGGATTTTGCATCTTACTGCTGTTTTACTGTCATTTCTACCCATAAAATTTGCCCAGATTTAAAGGTTTAGGGCTGTTCTCACCAATAAATCTACCCAGAATCAGATTACTACTGATTAGGAGGTCAAATAGAGCTGAGAATTGATTTTAAATCCCAGGATGTGCCCAGATTTGAAGTTTAGGGCTCCTAGCCTACTGTTCATGCCTAGAGCATTGCCTAAACTGACTAGGAGTATACCTAGAATTGATCTAGGGCTGATCCTTAGGCTGTTTTAGGACTATTATGTCCCTTTTGACTGCTGGTTTCCCACATAACTGCCCAAAATTATGAACAAGGTTGTCCATAGCCCTTTATTGTTGGTTGGAGGTCTGAAAAGTGCCCAGAACTGAGTTTTGAGGCTGCTATTGTTGATCTAGGGCACACAATGCACCCAAATTTGAAAAATGACCTCTTTTGTCACAGTTAGGATGCTGGATTGGACTCAAACTTTTCTTCAGATCACCTCATACCTTCTCTTGCACTAGCATGCCTAGATTTTCCTTCAATCACCACCATCATGACATTGTCAACCCCAGAAGAGTGTGAGTAGAATCACACATAGACACCCATACAATATGGGGGATAACACCTCCCATATTTCAAACTCATGCTATGTGATTGGGGTACACTATAGCAAGAATGGAACCATGGTGGATAATTAAAATTTTTCCAACCTCACTAGTGAACCAACACCCTTTGGTAAAAGCCCCACTTTTGTTAAGTAAATTTTAGAAAATCTAGTGAAGATGAAATCAAGAACCTCAACAAGTCAACCAAGCTTCAATTTCAACTTATTGTTTTATCTACATTATGCATGCTATCAGCTGCAATGTCCCAGACATGAAATCAGTTATGTTTCAAAGTAATTACAATGCTTCATGTGAAAAAAAGTTGTAAATACATGGAAACTATGTAGAGTCATTGCCGGATCCATGTTTAATCATAATGTACAGAAAGAAAGTGTGTACAGGATACATATAGTGTACAAATATATACTGATTTGGACATTTTTCTTGTTTCTAAAGAGGCCTAATCATTCTGTTCACTTTTCTGTAACTTGTTTTCTTTTTATTGAGCTCCTTCCATATCCTTGACTTTTGCAAAAAAGTACCAAAGCCACATAAATTAAAAGGCAGATATGCATACGCACATATAGACATGGATAGATAGATGGATGGATGAAGGAATCTCAACACAAGCTATGACACATACATCATCTATAATGGTTATAGCCCAGATATAGAGATAACCAGTCCATCTAAGCACTTCACTATATAAACAATGGAAAGGATGCTGAGAACCCAATACAACTTCCATTTAGAACCAAAGCTCCAAACTTAATACAGATGATGTTTATTTTATGATCATCACATACCTTATCACGTAAGATACGCTTATCTACTTCAATTTTTTTTTCACCCATCCCTTTCACCATGCCTCCTGCCTACCTTTCAAGATGAGTCCACATTCGTGTCAACTGCGGTAGCTGATACTCCATTTGTGCTAGTTTAACCTGTTTTATAAGAGTATAAATAGTCTCACATTAGTCCCATTAGAATATCAACAATCTAGAACATCAGTATCAATGTCTTGATAAAGACTGCAAATATAAAAATGTTAGCAATGGCAGTATATATGAAAAAGTTATGATAAAGACTGCACATCTCATGTTCATACTTAGAAATTAGAATATTATAAACGAGTTTACTATGAGCAAACACAAATACAGACATGTTACCAATTTTAATGGACAACCTAAATTACTTTTATGCAACACAGATTAGTTGACATATGCTGAACTATGTAATATGAGACAATTTCAAGCTCCACTCACAACCTAAATGAGACAAAATGTATGCAGGTTAGAAGACCACAGACACTACTGAACCTGTAAAATTATGTCTGAAATGCACTAAACAACTTGCAATACTACTGCTATAGCCCTTACACTAAATCAACCACAAAGTATAAACTAATATCAGGAAATGAATTTAAAATAAAAATTCAGGGTTCAATCAACTTCAACCTACTCACCAAATAACCATCGAAATTTTAGCAAAGCACAAAAGAATAGATAACATAACCATACCACAGAATGAACTCACTCAAATCTTTTAGGATTTTTATGTCTCAAATAGAAAGAAGAATGGAAAGTAGAATCCTGGAAACATAAGAAAGTTTCAGGTAGGCTGAGATAGATTTTTGCTCAGGGGAAACCTTTGGAGAAGTCTTGTCAAAATGTGATGATGTTAGATATTAGAGATAATGTGCTTAAAGCAATGATAGAAATGAAGCATGTAAGAAAATAAGGAGAATGTACATTCGTCCTTGTTGATTTAAGAATTACCTCCAGAATTTTGTGAATTACAGTATTACTTCTTCAATTCTGGAACAAATACATAACAAGATTAAAAAATGGATAAATTCTTTGAAAAGTATTCAATAAAACTGTTACAATCTATTTTATTGTCCAAGGTAAACCTCACCTGGAAACCCAAGTGATGCTTCCCCACATTCATGGATGTCATTCCTGGTAAACTTATCGGTATAGACTAGTGTGTGCCTCACTAGATTCAAACAGAGCACCCACTAGCACAGAACAAGACAAATGCCCAGCAACATTGGTGGCAATCAGTTGAGCTAATCCACCTTAGGTTCAATGGCTAGGTTCAATTTTCTCTTCTCATCCACCTTAGGGAAATCCTCTTGCTTTAACATTTTCCATTTTACCAAAGCAAAAATTAGGTTGAGCACAAAAAGGGTGCTTCCTATTGTGATCCCAATAATCACCCTGGTCCTTAATAGATGAGGCTGTTGTTTTGGACTAAGATTACAATTATGGCCTATCAAATTTCCACACACACCCTTGTTTCTACCAAATGAAGAAGCCGTAAAATTACTACATCCACCACCCTCAGGAATAGCTCCTTCCAGCAGATTATTCGACAGATTGAAGAAGTTAAGATCCATAAGGTCACACAATTCATCAGGGACTACTCCTGTCAGATAACTATCAGAAATGTCCAAGTATATAAGGTGTGAAAGACTACCAAGCTCTAGAGCAATGGCACCTGTAAATTCATTGCTATGAAGATCCAAGTAGGTTAGACAAGAGAGATTGGCAAGGGATCTTGGAATTTCTCCACTAAATGAATTTAAACTCAAATTCAGTGTCTCGATCTAATGCCAGACTGTGCTCTTTGAAAGCAAGCCAGCAATGCCACCAGATAACCTGTTTTGTTGTACATTAAACCAACAATGTTGACCAAGTTTGCAAGAGATCTAGGCAGTTCACCTGAGAGCTCATTATTGCTCACATCAAGGTGAGAAAGCCCATTTAACTTTCCAATTGTATAAGGAATCTTCCCATGTAATCTGTTACCCGTAAGATTCATCTTCACCAAACTACTAAGGTCTCCAAGATCTAGTGGAATAGTGCCATTCAGTTTATTATATGCCAATGCCAGACCTTGAAGCTTTTTACTTGTTGCAATCTCCCTAGGAATTTCACCGACCACATTATTGTATGATAAATCTAGAGTTGTTAAATTTGTAAGATGGGCCAGTGACTTGGGCACCACTCCTGATTTGAGTAATTTATATAAAATGAGACCTTACAATAGATTTTTTTTATATTCAAGGGATAAAAATCCTCATAACTCGCACCTCATTCTAGCAGTAGAAATATTTCCATGTTTCATCCTCCTACTGTGCATAAATGGAATTATGCTTTATCATAATCCCCTCTGCAATGAAATATATGGAAGAAAGCCTGATGAATAAGGGAAAGACAAAAGCAAGATGCTTCAAGAAGATGATTCAAATTGTATACTCCCATTTAAACAATGGCTGCATACTAAGTCGATAATATTTGTAAATTACTAATTTTAAATGACCACAAAATATAATGTCCTAGGTGGGAACCATGACATGGTATTCCTCTTGCTTGCTAAATAAATTGACAACCACCATAATTGCAGGAACAACCAACACAGCACACAAGGAGACTCCCAGAATGAATTCCATAAAGCACAATGCTTTTCTCCAACATTTACAAAATGTTTTTGTCTCTTGCCATTTGCAAGAATCAGTTGAACCTTCAAACGAATTGAAATTAGCTGGTAAGCAATTTTCTTTCTTATCATCTATCTTATAATATTCTTTTTCTAACTCAGTCAGGCCAGTGCTCTGGTAATATTCCTCATTATCTAACATCTCCTCAAAAACAACGCTTGAAGCAGGTGACAAAGAATCGGTTCTATGCACACTTTCTGACCATTCAGAACTGTTCTGCAGATCTCCCTCTTCTGAATTGCTTCTAACTAAATACCCATCAGCTACACTATAGAGACTGTCAAGCATTGTCCTTCCTTTTTATGCTGTGATCATATGTCGATTGTCTCCACCCATGGAATCATTGACAGTGCCATTTGCAGCTGGACTTAAGTTCATATTCCAGTCAATTGCATTCAAATTATCATGGTTAGCTTCTATAGAATCTGCAAGTTCTCCTCTAGATTGCAATTTTCTACATGTGTTTTTGGAGGAGGATTATTGTTCCAGAGACCTAACAAATTTCCTTGGTGTGTTGAATACACTCATATTATCAATTGTAATATATGATCCTGGATTCTGAGGAAGAGAACAAACAGTAAAGCACCTAAGCATTTGCAATCAAAAGAGATAATTATGATATAATAAAATGTACCAACTTTGCTTAAGCTTCCTCATCAAGCACAAGATGCATCAAATGAGACAAAATAGGAAAACTAAGGACACATCCCATGCTCTTTATGCGTACCTTAGGGATAATTGCTTCTTTCATAGCTGAAGGGAAATGTGAGTGAGCGTAGTTAATGCAGAGGGAAAAACATGGGTCATTTTCATCCTCTTTATAGGAACGCCTCCTTTCTAAGCAGTTCTCATCATAAAAT
The DNA here is from genome assembly GCA_001517045.1 of Pseudotsuga menziesii. Taxonomy (NCBI): domain Eukaryota; kingdom Viridiplantae; phylum Streptophyta; class Pinopsida; order Pinales; family Pinaceae; genus Pseudotsuga; species Pseudotsuga menziesii. The sequence continues at coordinate 7,201 of LPNX010938174.1, forward strand.
GATGCATCTCCATTTCCCCCATTTCTTTCAACCATATGTATCTTGGTCCTTGTTTTCCTATAAAAGTGTGTTATGTTTTGTGCCAAATTTAAGCATTTATGGTACCATAAAAGTGTGTTATGTTTTGTGCCAAATTTTAAGGCTGGTAGTGACATAGGAGTGGAAGCATTTTGGGCTTAATTCAACATTTGTTGGAGCATGGACATCATGTCTTTCATCATCTTTTGAATCTTGATGCAACTCTTGAGTCTTGACAAGCAGGTAAATCCTAGTTATTTTGTGTTGTATATTTTGTTTACCTTTGTGGTCTTGATACCAATGGAAATTCAATAGTTTCTGTTATATTTCCAAAATCATAGATGATAGTTTGTATGTTTCATGATATTTGATTTTCATTTATATATTTATGGCACTTGAGCTAACTCCAGTGTATTTATGAGAAGTCCAGATGACTGGGCTGCATGGCAGCCTTCAGACAAGAATGATCTAGCTAAAATTATTCATGACAATTATTCCCCTTATGATGGTACAACAAATCTGATGCAAAAGGTATACAATAGTTTTGCAATGTACTACATGACCCCAATCAATAGAAACATATTTCAATTTGGGATCAAATGGTCGTCATCACTTTTTAACCTCTCCTTATAACTCATGTATCTTGTTTTCCTGGAAAGTTTTGGCCACACCCAGCCTACAGCTATGGAATAAAGGTTTGATTTGTCATCCCACTAGTGGATAAGTATATAGTGGTCTAGTATATAATTTCCTGCTAAATGGGAAAGCTGATGTAATTCTAGGCACAATAATACAATGCCTTTTACTGATAAAAAAAATTATAACATTAGTGTTTAATGAATGATTGTGGAGTAAACATTCCTATCTTAATAATCAATGTTTCCCATCTATGATCCAAATCATTTGGCCCCTCGATCTCTAAGCAACTTCAATAAGTGTCATGTCTATAGTAAATCCTGGTAGGGAGCATAGTCATTATGGTCATTTCTCCTATGCTAGCAATGACCATATTCCTCATTATGAATCATTTCTACACAATGATTTATGCTAGATTTTCACTGTGGAGAAATGAATCATAACCTAATAGATTCATATATTCCTCCTATTTCTTCCATGTTTTTAAATGGACATAGTCATTATGGTCCTTTTCCTATGCTAGCAACATTTAATATACTATAAAAATTTTCACTTGTGCCATCTGTGGTCATGACCTAGCAGATTCCTATATTCCTCCTCTTTCCTCCATGGTTTTTGACTCACAATTCTTCTTCACAGTTGCCTTTCTTTTACTCAAGCAATAAAGACTATGATTTCTACTGTTTCTATTGGTCCATCACTACTTTAAACAACAATAAGGGCAATTAGCAGGATATAGATGCACTGTTTAAGACAACAAATGTGTCACCTTTCCTGAAGTCAATGTACAACTGATGGATACTTTTAAAATCTTCCTATCAAATAAAATTTTGCTCCTAACCACGATGCACTAAAAAAATTCCCTGACATATATGTTAAGTGCTAGCTTCTTTACAAGCAAATATTTATCTCCTCTCAAATTTGTTATTTTACAAAGGGCTGTTGCTTCACTGAAACACTATTGCTACTCTCATAGCCAAACTTATAATAACCAAAGGAAAGCGACAACGTAGAAATAGAAATGCTCCTTCTAAAATGTGAAAGGGATGCTACTGGAATAACTTATAAGGTCGCAGACAATAGTGCTCGCAGCTTAAGATATTGGAATTATTTTGTGTGATATATATAGATAGATAGATATGAAAGAAAACGAGGAAAGCATTGGCTTTGTTTAAGGTATGTAGGTACAGAATCTGCACAGAAAAGAAATAGAGTTGAACTCCACTCCATTCAAGAGGGGAAAAAATCCCAACAAGGTGAAATGGCACCTTGATTCCTTGGATTTCATTATTGTGAATAACTTCTCAAACTGCATTATCTGAAGAAAAAAAAATGTGACTAATTAATTCAACATTTTCACAGCACAATTTTCTACAGATTGATCGTACTCAAAATTACGCTTTGAAGCAGGACTAAGCTCTTTAAAATGAAAACATCCATGATATTCGATAGAAGCCACAGAAACCAGCATTGCCTAAAGAAGAAACAGATCACTAGGGACACCAACTACTATTAGAAATTGAAGGCAATAGCCAATAGATATACAAAATGAGCATAGGAGGTCCACATGTGTTGAAAGGAGAAATAGAAATTATATACATAGAACGCTGACAATCAGAAGCATTAATAACAAGCAGCAGTAGGGATGCAATAAGTAAACATGGGAAAATGAAAACTTCCATAGGCCCTACATTTGCAGCCAACTAGATATGTCATTGGGGTTTCTGCTATTGAAAATTTCTATCCAAACAAATGCAACAAAGTCAAGGCCATAGGATCTGAGGATTAGATTACAACTGTTTCACGCTAAAGATAGATTCATAAATTAAAGGAATAAAGGGGTAAGCGGATGCTTTAGCTCACCAAAGATTCCCCCAGATGCCGACAAATCAGATTAGAAATTGAGGATAAATATTACCGTAAAATGGGGTGCATCCTCCTCCTCACCATCCTTCTTTACTCCTCTAAAATCAACACCTATTTTCTTGTCATGAAGCTACACATGATGATAAAAAAACATTGAGAACTCTTTGAAACAAACCACTAGAGAAAGTTATGATTTACATGCAGAATCACTAATCTAGTACAGTAAGGGATAACAAAACCTATAATACCTGCACAGAATTGGCAATAAATGCCAGATGATACAAGAGATCTCGTACACCAATAGATTTAAGCCCACGCACTCCTTCATAACCACTAGCTGCACTTTGATTTTGGGGACCTTCTCTATGAGATTCTGCTCTGTCACTAGGTGAGGATAAGGCTGATATGTCTGGTATGACAACAACCATGCCTGTGAATATCACCCTGAAATAGAAAATAGCATGAACTCAATAGCTGCAGACAGAAGAGAGGACTCAACATATTTAGAACATGGATGGAGTTAAAATGAAGTAAACAATTTCAAACAGTTCATAACTGTATGCATTTGTATTAACTATTAAGAGACCATATTTTTTCTTGGTGTGACCAATATCATCCACTCTCAGAACTAGTGCCCTTTAAGCTAATAAGTATGTGTTTTTAATATCAATAAAAGACAGAACATGTGACCGATCTGTATAAAAAAAAGAGCCAAAGAATGGATGAACAACATGGAACCTAGCATAATCCCAGTCCCTGGGATAAGCACTGCCTCCACAGATAATAAGCTTAGGCCTGAAATCCAAGGCTTTCTCCTCTAGCTTGTCATAATCAATGAACCCAGTCTCCTGGCTAACCCTGTAAGGAAAAATCTCAAAGGAAATCGATGTAGCAGACCTGTGCCATCCGTTTTCACCTGAAGCAGAACCAAATCTTGTGCTGCTCCATACCCAATGCATGAACATCCAGGGCCTGCAAATCAGGGACGAACTAAAACAAATTTACCCAAAAATCCATTGCGGATGAGAGGTCTGATTCTGTGACTCTAGAAGATAGATCTCTCTGCTGCTTTGTATCGGTTCGACTCTTCAACTGGTTTTCGAGCTCTCTAATATGATCCTGAAGTAAGGATTTAAGAAACCTCGCCGTGATGACTCAGCAATCTACAAGCCCATGGGTACTCTAAAAACAAGGAGGCCTACAAGCATCTATAAGCCATCCATACAAGAAGATAATACTTAAAGAGGTGTCGCGCTCCCGGATAATAGTATCCAGGTCTCTCCTTAGCTTAGAAACCCATGAAGCAGCCTGACCTCCTCTGATCGCATAGTTCGACCCTATCCTCATGTGTGGAAGAAGGATCGGGCCTGTGGGGCGAAATACCAAAATTTTAACCTATCTACCATAAATTTGGGTGAATCGTCTTCATTTATCCTCCAAAACTATAAATTTTTGGCGATTTCACCTCCATTACGGAAGAAATCGGGGCGAATGTCACGATTTTCCCATCGACGGCTTGGCGAAATTAGGTTCTATGAATTTTCAGACGTTAATCGCGCGGGCTATTTAGTCAAGGGAAATTATATATAAAATAAAATATGGGCTAATTTATTAAATTAAAAAAAACCATTTTAATATTAAAAATTCGCCCATCTTTTTTCGGGCACCCCTTAAAATTCACCAATGGGCTATAATTCGCCCCTAAAATCATCCCTGCCGTAGCCAAGCAGAAAGATTGAATTTTTTTAGAGAAGAAGAGTGAAAATACCAAGCCCGTGCTTGAAAGAAGTGAAGGAGAGAGGGATCTGCAAGATAACAATGTTAAGAACAACAAAATGTATGTTGTAAAATATAAGTGGATCCAACCGAGATCCAAGCCCCATTCTACATGAGACAATCCTGCAAAAACTATACAATTTCTCATACAAACAAGGTTAGATCTAGTTAATCTCATCAATAAAAAAAGAAGTAGAGCATAAGTATAGCCAACTAAAGTCTATTGCTCCTACAAAAATATGATAATTAAATTCAGATAAGTAACTTGATAGCAGCAAATACTTATTAAAATTAAACTAGATCTAAACACATTATTTGACAAAAATAATGCATGAGATTTAGTCGATTTCACCTCAAATTTGACCAAGTCACAAGCTCAAAATGCAATCACACAAAATAGCCTCCAAATACTTCAATATTATTAACAAAATATCATCAACAAAAGTACAATGGGTAGAGGTTCAATACATCCTCTCAAATGTGGAAAAAAACCTCACTTTTATAGCAAAAATGGAGTTCAAACCACATGTGGACGAATTTTGCAAGTGTAAGGTGGTTTTGGGGGTTTAGATAATGGTGGGAGGTTTGAATTCGTGCGAGGGGAGGCTTCCACCTACATTTAGATATCCTACTTTCTTTGGGAATCCTCCACCTCTCCAACCAACTCCTCCATGTGAAGGAATGTGCCCTTCATGAGGAGAATGTGCCCTCCTTTGAAAGAGACAAGTAGGAGCCTCTATATTATTTATTGTATATGCTACAACCTATTCATCAATTCTCCATACAAGATCCTCAATAACCCTGACACCTCAAAGACAAGTCCCAGACAAGCTTCCTTTGATTTAGGAATTGGATTTTCTCCAATTTTCCATTTATTTGATCCTCCGAGTTATTTTGGAAAGAAAATCAAAATTAATAATTGCAAATTACTATTTTGATTCTCAAGAGTGGTTTTAGGGGTTTAGTGGGGGATCTGGGTCAAAAAACAAGCATCCCCATGACCAAATTGGCTCCCTAGGCCCAATTTTATGACCTTTTGAAATTTTACAATTAAAATACACCTTATCGATGATTATATTAAAAATCTAAAAATTAAAAAATCCTATGAAAGACTTAGCACATGTCCACAAAACTTTGGGACTATGACTACAATGGTATAATACATAGACCCTAGGCTTTAATAACCTTTTAAGACATAATCACCATTTTCATCATCTCAGCTTTGGAGGATTCTGAGTGAAAAACTTGAAAATTATATGTCACTTAAAAAGCGTCACATAATCGACGAGGGAAAAAACACTCAAGGATGATGACCTTGATGACCAAGTCCTAAGAAGGCCAAGACTTTTACAAAATAAACCATCATGCTATGTCATTTATTACAATTCCCCCGAGGGGGTGTGAACATTCGAAAAAGGGACCACAACTGGCCCCGATGAAACCATGGAACTTCCTGAGCACTAAGTAAGAACAATTGATTTGTTTTAATCCTTGGTGGCTCACTTGAAAAATCCACTAACTGCAACTCAGTGGATAACATGTTGCATTCCAATAGTGCACACATGCACCATAAAATTTGAATTCCCTTCTTGGACTAACAATTCCTTACATTGAAAACATCATCATGCATAACATATGTGCTATGCCTTTCATCTTTAACATTAACTGACGCTTAATTGTCATCAGAGTGAACTCATCATCTTATTGAATGCATGACCACTTAGTTAGGATGCTAATTTAAGTGCCATAGTGCTTTAACTCGATTGTCGTGCAAACACTTTAATAACTAAAGTGTCATCTTTTGATTAACTTAAGTGTAGTCTTTTAGTTTAACTAAAGTGTAAACACTTTAGTTAACTACTCCATATTTCATTAAAACTTAGTTAACTATTATTAACTGATTCATGTTGATTTATTTACTTTGGAATAATCACTTTGATTTCTTTAAATAATTGAAGAACATATTGAGGCTTTAGTTGAAGCTCAATAATTTGAGCTCACTTAGACATCTTTAGGAAAATCAGATTCTCTATGCATTATCTATTTTATTGCTTATCTCTTTATCTTTATTGCATGGTCTATATGTGTTAACATTAATCATCTATCATATCATATTATACACAGAAGAGTTGTCACATGTTATGATCATCTTATATTACTCTCGAACCATATAGTCATTTCTAAAGTAATTCACTATAAAGGTAGCTAATCTCTAAAGGATACTTAATAACAATTTGTGACCATGGTTAGTAATATATCACATAACATTTATGCTTCAACATGCAAAGCATTTCACCTCTATAACTGGAGGCCCACCTCAAGGGTACTCTCACTGGGGGTCCGCATGAGAATCATGACTTGATATTACTCACAAGTGCGGAGAACAATCCCGATGTTGTACATTCAACAGTACCAACTAGGTTGTATAGAAGAGATAACTTGCAAAAGCGATATATACCATAAACAATTGTTCCTCAAGTTGATTAGTCAATGCAAGTCATTGTTAAATCAAACCTAAAGCTGATAATAATATACTAGACCAATTAAAGATTTTAAAATGACACTAAAGATTATTAGTCAATGTAAGTTACAATCAATCCAAATTTATTTTCCACAATAAACTGACATTAAATAATCAACTTAACAAAATGGAAACTCCATAGTGTAGATTATGTATGGAGTGACACTATAAGAAAGTTGAAGTTAAATTGTTTGGCGTTTTTATGAAGTTATAGAAGTATGTTTATGTATAGTACATTGTTGGAATCTATTTAAACATAAGCTTGAAATTGTGATATCACAACAAATTGGAAAATAAATTAGACACATTGAATATGATTTGTTAAAAATATTAAATATATTTGAAAGTGAGACCATTGGGGAAACACAAAACAATGGTGATGCAGATTCTAGAATGTGAAGTGCACAAGTTTATTGATTGGGTGCCATTGTGTGATTATAGGTTCCTACTATACATGGTATGAAGCCAATTTTCCTTGCAAAATAAAACCATCCTAACCTCTACAAGGGTTTATATATTTTTCTTACATATTTGATCTAGAGTCAATCTCTCTATTTCAATCCTCCAAAAAAAAAAAAAAAAAGGCCTATAAACAATGATTTGTATATGATATGCCATTGTAAATTGGAAGACATCAATTTGAGACAACTATATAGAATAAATATTTATATTATAACACATATAATAGTGACACTAAATAATAAGGCATTAAAAGGAAAGCAAGTGTGAATGACATTCCAATGGAGTCATTAGAAGCTTAAGATCGATCTCTAATTGAATGTCAAGAATGAGCTAGAAATGCAACCCTTTGCAAGGGAAACCTTCTATGAACTCGTGTAGCCTTACATAAACTATTGTTGTTGAAAACCAATATGTCTCAGAAAACTTTGTTAGACATTGATGAAACTAGAGCTTCAAATGATAAAACATCAAGTAATCAAAGAACCAAAATTTCATTCACACATCAAATTAAAAAATGACAACTTAAGAGAGAAAAATCTTAAACATACAAATATAGGGAGAAATGAAGAAATCTATTGTTTGTTGTTAAAAGGAAGTATAAAGGAAAACTGATGATAATACATACACAATTAAAAATATATGGGCCAGTTTTTTAGTAAACAACATTAACTATTTTTTAAAGTGATTAATACATATAATTCCTAAACTTCATTTTTTTCATCACTTGTTGCATTTTGCACCTATTGACAAGTACAACAATTCTAACCTTGCTAAACTATTATTGTAGATTCTATTCATATAAAGAGATCATTTTCAGACAATTGGACTTGCTAGAAATTCCTTTTGAAAAATATGGGGATTGGACCGAAAAGTTGTGACAACACTTTTCTAGTGTCACAAATTACAAACCTTTTGTGTGGAATTATCTTTCACTACATACCTTGTCATATCCATCAACTACACATTTTCCAATGTAAAACTAGATTCTCAGTCACTGAAAAGTCACCAATGTTATATAGTTTCCTTCCCCTTCAACTAAGATACCTTTGGAAGATATGTTGGTTTCTTCAACAACTAAAATATCTTTTTCAAGGTATCATTTCAACATATTTAGCTACAAACTTATCCTTCGACACATAATTTTCTGGCCCTATCATAGGCATGTGTTAAAGTTTAACCTTGGCTTCAATTCAACTAAAATGATTATTTGTTTGTGCAATTGCCTCTCCATCAAAGATAGGGGTGGTCCTTGGAGGAGAAGGAGGTTGTGCCCCCACATCTGAATCAACAACTTTGAACCTTTTTCTCAATCCTTCATAAACTAATCTCATCCCATTTAATTGATTAGCAAGTGACATACACCTAAAATCCCCATCAATTTATTATTATAAACATAATAACATTGGTGAGAAAACAAATAGAATCTAGATGAATTTTGAAGTGATTTGAAGCTTATAAATAATAAATACAATGCCTTGTTACCATCTATCACATGATAACATCCTCCCTCTAATACATAACATGAAATAAAGGCATAGTTGTATACCTTGCATGAGTGTTATTTATCTATGCAAATAATTCAAGTTTTTGGGTACAAGGACTTATCCTTTATAGCATGGGATACACCTACTCATAAAAGACACATTTATGATCAACACAAACAACTCCAATGCCGATTTCAAATTTTAAGAAGCTATCCCATGATTGTATTCAAAACTCTATCCTTTTAGAATATTTGGACTATTTATGTTAAGATAAATTGTAGGTAACAACAATTATTTAATTAAATTAATGATGCATAGAAATCCTGCCAAATTCAACTAGCTTATAATCCATCACTCTTTGACTACCCAAATTTGAACCTAGGCCGTTAACATGGTGATGCACTGTATCAAACACTATAGCACAACCCAATGGACATAGACAACAATATTAACAAAAATGAATTTTAGTGATCAAAAAAATAATAGACGAATATCATTAGCATCATAAAAGACAATGGTTCTGACATTAGAAGATGAGGTATCTCATGACCATGCTAGTATCATAGTAAGGCATCCTACACATAGTTGTCAACAATTGCATGTGTTTTAAGTTAGAGATATAAATTATTGCATGCATAAATATGTCGTCCAACACTTGGAAATATTATCAACATCCTATAATATTCAAAATTGATCAACAATAAACCTAAGAAGCTTGGTCAAATGAACCAGGAGTGTAACAAATGATAATACAAAGTAGAAAAAATTCACCTCAAACAATTGATGATATCCTAGATGAAGTGTTTTATATTGATCAAACCCACTGTAAAACACTAAAATCGCTATTTTTTAGGCATACGTTAATCTAGTCAGGTTCAATAAGACTTAACAAATAACACATTTCAAGGTACATGAAATACATGAATAGTAATGATTGATCTAATCTCATTGTAAAAAAATGTTTTTGTAATATTAGCAAGAACCTACATTAAAAATAAATTTTAAAATTTACTTCATATGTTTTTTACTTGTATCTCGACCTTCATAAGCAAGGACATACGTGTCAATGTTACGATTCACTTCTAGATCACCCTTGATACCAACAAGGCAATGCTCTTTACTGTGATTCAACCAGTGGCATGTTCTCATGTTTTAATAATTCGTTGAAGTTGATTAGTATTCATAATCCCTTCAATTCTACGACCATAGTTCCAAGTTGAAACATTATATTAACCCATGTCAACCCAAATTGACTTCCACAATGAAATAAAATAACAAAGGATGTTAGTCACAAGAACAATAAGTGTCACTACAGTTACCTATAGAAATTTTTTGGGTATGTTCATTGGAAAAAGTACTTATGATTGATCTCCTTTGTAGTCAAAATTGCAAGAACTCAAGACAATTATTTCACATAAATCAGTTAGTGTGCAACAACAAAGCTTAACACACTTCAAAATAAGCTAACATGACATAAGGACATACCATTCTATCCAAGTTCCACTGCACATCAAATAATCCAGAGAAAAATAGGGTCATCGATCTACAGAGTTGGCACATTCAAACTTCTCATCTAGGCATTAACCATTGTTCCATATGGCCACTCCATGTGAATATTACAGGGTGGGTATACCATAATAACTCCAAACTAAAATTATGTATGTTACAAAGAGAAACTTCCTATGGCTTGGGGTAGACCACAACAGACTGAATGATACCAGAAATCAATCCATTTCAATATGCAATAGAGATAAATGTTGCTAACATTAAGGGATACATAACGTACCTTATTCCAGATGGCTGTAGTAGATCCCCATTGATATTTTCAACCATGCTTGTTTCTACATTCTGTTCTCAACAACAACGAAACAACCAAGCATGATATATGTTAAGTGTTAGGTCTACTCTAGCATATATAAATACAACATGTATAATAAAATGTAACTACATCCATGGAAAAGAATATTCATAGTCACACATGAAATGGACAAGAAATGGATGTTTCTACTAATAATGAACATAGATAATAGTGACAAACTCTATCGACACCTTGTCGAAAAGGAGAAACCAAGTCCTCCACCCGGGCCTCCACCACTTCAATCCTCCATTTCAATGGAAATATTCAAAAGAGAAGCAATGTGTGCTCAAAAGGACAAAGGGATGCAAACTCAAGCATGTATAAATGGGGCAACAATCCACTATAGTTTCCTTGCTCTCATAAGTTCTCCTCCTCTAATGCATCCAAGAGGATCAATATATAGCCCTTCAATAGGCAACAAAGGGTTGAGTCAGAGCGTTTATAGGCATATGGAAGGCCAATAGTCAAGTTATTCATGACTCATTGAGGAAAAATCCAAATATTTTATTTTTTATGCACATTTCTTGATGTACACAGGTCATAATAGGACAAGCTACATGTACACGTGAATTTTAAGATAAAACCCACTTATAGCAATAAGCAGGGTTTTTTTTAATGATTTCTTGGAGCATCAAAGTATATTTTGAGCAAAGGGGGTCCAAAGAGTTTGCATAGGGACAGGGAAGGCCATAAAAACATGATCTACCAAGTGTGGTAAAATAAACTATAACATATTCCCCCTAATGTGTGAGGTCAGATGGGTAAGATGATGGCTGAAATACATTATATACATCCTAGAAGTGGAGTAATGAATGCCCAAGTGTAAAAACCAGCCACTCATCAGTACAATAAAATGATAAATCTCAGCATGTGACTGCAAATATACATTGTAGTAGTATCAAATACATAAGAATACAATGGCCATGAATATGCATAATAAACATATGTCACGTGTGGTCATCGCCACATACAATATATAGCGAACAAGATCTCCATAATGGATGAAGATATCTGATAATACACTGGAATATGGGCATGAGAGCTGACATATCATGAATACTAGCACGATCAAGGAGGTAGCATATATTGAATTCCATCAAGATCAAAGGTCTTCAATACAAACTTCTACTGGTACATGTTCCATCATGCGAATAAAGGTGTCGAGGTTGAACATGATGGACCATCATTTGATTACCAGTCATTGATGTATATTGTTAACAGACACGAGATATCCCACTGATAATGATAATGGGAATCAAGGTACAGAGTGCAATCCAATAAGTGTGAATAGATGTGTTGAGGTTGAACACTTGAAAGAATCCATCAATTAGGGGACATCAATGTATTCCCAAAACTGTCGATGGCGAGAGAAACTGCCACTAATGGCAGCAAGTCTCAAGGCACTCAATGGACTCTAAAATCCTATTCCAAAATGGAATCCACTAGAAGGAGTGGATTAAGGGATCCCCCATCAACCAACACGAGGTACTCAACAACGTTGGATAATTTGGAAGAACTAGGACGAACAATATGTGCACGAACTAGTAACTGTATGGGGAATGGTCGACATGTAAAGACAAGATATCTGAGGAATGGCTGACCTAGGATAATACTTCCTTCGGCGAACAAGTGCATAAGGTAGATGGAGACTGATAGGAAACATAGACTCAACATGAAAACTGGGAAAACTTTGAAACACAGGAGGCATCGGTAGAGGCTCCATAGGGAATGGAAGCATATCTAGTCGGTGGAGAAAACTTAGAGGAATGAGTATAGATCCTAAATTCATACTAATAACCCAACCAATCGATGGAATATGTAGTGCTCTGTTCAAAGACGACATCACACGGCAACTTCCAAAAGTAATATCATATCTCATCCGGTTTTTTATGTTTTTTAATTTTTTGGTCTTTTTCATATTGAAAAGCTTGAAAAAGAATAAAATTGCTTATAGTAAAAAAATAGGAGGAGACGAGTGTCACGGGAAAGAAAACTAGTTCCAAGCAGTGGAACATACCTATGCTCAATGAAAGGAAGCATGTGCAGGATAAAGACACTGAGGGGGATGTCTCCTCCTGGTAAGGGATGATTAAATTGCAAAAGATATATAAAAAGATCTGCTTGGCTAGGATTGAGACAAGTGCAGGCTATATGGCTTATAACTTTGAAGTGAGGAGTCGATATAAAGCTCAATAAGGCAAGAGAACACATGAAATGCAATTACAACTTGATATAAATGGGAGTACCTATGGGATATGGACAACATAAAGTTCAAGAGAGAATATGAGGTTCTCGCTCAAAGACATGGCATGACTATAATGGACTCCCAGACCTAAGGGAAGAACCTTAGCATGGTTACCAAATGACAAAGAGAGATCTAACTAGGGCACCCATGAATAGGAAGGCTCTACCACTTACATAATGCCACTTATAGTAGTAGTGTGATGGTTCTGTAACATTACGAAGTGGGTTCGTACCTATAGTTAAGGATACATGGTCATAAGGCAAGGCATAATGCAAGAGGAAATGTGATCATATCCTATATGCCAGTTCGAAATTATACATGTTATAGACACAAACGGATTAAGATCTCGACAAAAGTGTACTCAAATCAAGTCCCTACACCATAATATTAAGCCAAAATAGTTCAAAAAGGTTAATACGGGTTAAAACTATAGACTAGTGGTTAAATATTTCAAAAGAAATTTTATAAATAGTAAGAAAATCCTTTTTCACCATACCATTTTGATTTTTACCACACATAGTGCATTGGATCCATTTTTGGACTACAAACTTCAAATGTCAATTCTGGGAGCTAGGAGCAACGAAATCACAAACCGTTAGGGCTACGTAGTTCCTCATCTCACTCTCAATATTTTTAGTGTTTTTATTTCAAATTTTCATGGTGTATTTTTAAGATTGAAGCACCCCTAAATGGGTATCTCGGCCCACGCAGGTCATAGATCATCGGGTCGCATATAGGGCTAGGTATATGCAGAGAAAACAATAATTTCCACGTATACATGCGACTGTCAACAAGAAAAGTCGCGTATAGGTGTGCATACCTAAATCTATGGCAAATTCTTGTCAAATTTTATGTTTTCTTGGCAGGATGGTGCTAGAATGGCGAGAGTATGAGCATGAGGACATGGATAGAGAAGTCCAGGGTGACATGAATGCTCAACAAGCATTAAGAGCATGTGGTTTATACAAATTTTGGTGACTTGGGAGCTTGAGGGATCAACCAAGGCTTCTACAGATGCTCGTCAACTATTGAGACCCAGACACAGAGGCTTTTTAGTTAGATGGGATGCCCCTGAGACTCGAAGTAGAGGATGTGTATTTCATTACTGGACTATCCTGTCGAGGCCAGGTAGTAAACTTGAGTGCTCAAGGGGTGGGAGGTGGACTCACTATCGAGGAGTATATTGTCATGTACTGCCTTCCGGACACTAAGAAGGTTGGAAGTTAGGTTCCTGTGAAATCCATCTAGAGTCTCAGCCTCAAGGTCATAGTGCTAGTGCTAGCTAGGATAACAGGGTTGGAATCATTACATTAGGATTCCAAGACTCTCATGTTCTACGCAATCGAGTGTATGAGACCTAAAATAAATGATTGGAGTACATCATTATTGAACAACATGAAGCAACAACTAACTGACTGTAAGCTGGGCAAGACGAGGAACTTTGAGTTTTCCAACATACTCAGTACTTTATTCTTCAAGCGGGTACCGGGCCTTAGCCTTAGCCTTCAGATTACTCCACATGGTCTATGATATCCAGCCCAAACCCGCTGGGCAGGTGCAATGTGACGGTTAGGGGGAGGGCATGTAGCTACTCCCTTCCCACCAGACTTCTACCACTGGTGGTAGAGATAGATCGCGGCCATGGATGACTATCCCTATGCACGGATTGACTTCCACGGAGACCCAGACATTCCCATACCACAGGGTGTCGCATACAGTGGCATAGGTAAACAATATTGAATTTATTTTTATTTTTTGAATTATTTGATTTTTTTGTATTTTTGATATAATGGAATCAAAAACATGTTTTTGGTGGTATCACATACTGACATTGATCATGCACATGCAGATGTGGGTCCTAGAAGACCAGATGGCTTCCCTTGACATCGTCGAAGGGGACGAGGTGATGACATACAGGGTGTAGATGTGGAGCGTATGCTCCAAAGTATACATACCAACTTTGCCAGGTTGACACAGAGGATGCCTATGGTGCAAGTCGAGGACTTTCCCAAGGCAGTGCAGAGGCAAATGGTAGGAGTACCCCGTGCATGGGTTCAACTATTTCGATGGTTAGATAAAGCTGTTGTTTGTTTTCATGACCAACACCCCAGTCCGCAAGCATAGAGGCCTAGATAGAAATTTTGTATCAACCATGTAGTGTTTTTTGGTGGCTTAAAGCCCCAATTTTGTATCATGATATTTTTTGTATTGTGACACCATTTTAGACTATATTTTGAAATGAAAAACTTATAGTGATCAGTTTATTATATTTACATGTGTGTTTTAAATGTGAATGTGATGTGTATGCTTCGTTATTGATGTAAACAATTCCAGTCTAAAACGTAATTTGCATAAGAATTTACAACATGATTGTAGATGCTAGGAATATGAATGTATGTTAAGTGTTCAAATTGACATTCTAACAATATTACTCGCAAGAAAATCCTTAATAAAGTCGAATCTCTGATACGATACACGCCATTTAATTGCGAGTGAGTCAATACGTACCTCAAGGGATTGAATACCATGAGAGATGACATAACGTAGTAGCTCAATTATGACACTATATTCAACAACATTGTTGGATGATGGTTGGAGACATACACCCCCTGAAGACACAACATGACCCATAAATGTATAGATAACCCAAGCAGTCGAAGCTGAGTTCTGGGTATGGTGGCTGGCACTGTCAGCATATCCTACATATATTGAAGACTCTGTCGACATTTGCCACAACAATGGGAAGCGTGTCAAGAAACCGAATCGCTATTAGGGGAACAAAATTAAACTATGAAAATTTACAGTAGTATACAAAATATAATCCTCGAATGAGAATTAAGCAGAATATTTTTTAATATAGAGCCCATTTCTAGACTCTGCTAAGGCTGTCCCTTCATAATCCACTAACTCGTAAGCACCCTTCTCCAACACTCCTTTAACCACGTAAGGCCCATGCCACATGGGGTTGAACTTACCCTCCCCTAACCATTCATTAGCTTGGTCATATAGAAGAACCAATTCACCTTTACTAAATTTCTGAGGACATACAAACTTACCATACTGAGCCTTAACGTAACGTTTATTCACTTCAAGAGCCACTAAGGCATCTCAATGATGCTCATCGAGGTGTTCTAAGTGGACGAGATGTTCTTTTAACTCAGAAGTCTTTGGTAAGAGTTATACGAATAGTTTCAAAGAAGGAATCTCGCATTCAATCGACAATATCTACTCCACCCCATGTACTAATTGATATGGAGAAAAATCGGTGGTAGTCTTAACGACAGTTCGATAGGCCCACAAAGCAGGGTAAATCATAATGTTCCAATTATTCTTGCTTTGTGCAATAGTTCTTTATAGAATGGACTTAAGGTATTTGTTTACAGCTTTGACCTATCCATTCGCTTGAGGATAATAAGAAGAGGAATACTCTTTCTTATACCCCAATTTGGAAGATAACTCATCCATCATCCTATTTTGCAAGTGCCTGCCATGGTATGTGAAAATCTCTCTTGAGATACCAAACCGAGTAATAATCTGATTGAACACGAAGTGAGCAGCCATCTCACCATCAAATTTGATAGTAGGCATAGCCTCTTCCCATTTCGTGAAGTAATCCACGACCACTATAATGTGATGGTGCGCCCCAGCTGAAACTGGGTTTCAATCCACAAAGTCAACCCCCCTCTTGGTGAAGGGACTAATGATGATAATAGGGTGCAGCAGGGCAGGATGCGAACGTATGTTTCGTGCAAACACCTGGAAAGGTTGGCACCACTTGGCCACATTAATATAATACTTAAAGATAGATGACCAGTAATAACTCGCTCTCAATATTTTTGGGGTTATAGCAAGCCTAGATAAATGACCACCACACACCCCATCATGGAAATCATTAAGCACAGTCTCAACCTCTTCATGAGTCAAACATCGATGCAAAATGGAATCCACCCCACGTTAATACAAGGTGTCACTAATAGTGAGGTAGTTCTTAGCAATGTATTGTAAACATCGATGCTCATTTCGTGAGAGGTGAGGGGGGACCTTCAAAGCATGTAAATATATGATGATGTCACCATACCAAGGGTCCATAGTCGAGATTAGGAAGATATGTCTGTCAGCAAGAGAATCTTCATGAACCTCAACCTTGTCCAAACTAGGAAAACATGACATGAGCTCCGCAAAGACCAACGATTTCTTTGATTTTTCTGAAGCAAACTTGAGATCAAACTCTTGTAAGATAAGAATCCATTTATTATATTTTCCCCCTATCATCCATCTAGTTAGGACGAATTGAAATGGATTAATATGAGCCTCAACCATGGTCTGTCGAAGGAGTATATAATGTCTCAATTGAACCACATGAATGGTAGTTAAAGCTAGCTTCTCAACATGGCTGTAACGATGTTCGACATCAATAAGGTTTCATCTAAGATAGTAGACAAGGTGCTCTTGGAGCTCATCATCCTATTGAACCAAAACCATCCCAATCATCTCTTGAGACCCAACCACATATAACAAGAAATCAGAGCTGTAGTCAGGTGGACTAAGCATGGGGGCCGATGACAAGGCTTTCTTCAATGCATTGAAGGAATTCTAGGCTCGCTCATCCTATATAAAATAAGTGTCCTTCTTCAAAAGGTGCATGAAATCCTTGGTCAAATTGACAAATTTGACAACAAATCTCCATAAGAAGTTAGCCATCCCTTGGAGAATCTGAAGGTGTCTATTAGTGCGTGGGGAGACAACCGAAGTATTGCCTCAACCTTAAGAGGATCGACCCTAATCCCCTCCTTAGAAATGATAAATACCAATAAATGAACTACTTTCATGCAAAAGATGCACTTCTGAGGATTCAACCAGATCTTATAATGGTGACATCTATTGAAAACCAAGCGCAAATGGTCTGGATGATCCTATCTAAAACGGGAGTGAGAAGCTAAATCATCTAGATAGACTTCAATAATCCACTTAAGGTCATGAAAAGAAAAAGGTCATTTCCCCCTAAAGCATATCTCCAGCATTTTTAAGGCCGAAAGGCATTTTTTGGTATGCAAAAGTGCCCCAAGAACAAATGAAATTTGTTTTGTGTTGGTCCTCAGGTTTAATTTCAATATGATTGTATCTTGAAAATCCATCTATGAACGAAAATACCTCGCTTCTCGCACACTCATCCAAAATATGAGCTATGAATGGTGTGGGGAAATTATCTTTAGGACATTCCTTATTTAGGTCTCTAAAGTCAGTACATACCCGGATATTTCCTTGCTTCTTATCAACTGGAATGGGATTGGATACCCATTCAGTCAATGGAACTGGATAGATAAAGATATCCTTGAGTAGCTTCTTTATCTCCTCCTTAATGGAAGGCTCCTTACGGGGATTCATTGCATGTAAACAATGTTGAACTAGACTAGCATCAGGGTAATTTTTAATCTCATGCTCGACAATCCGAGGGTCAATTCCTGGAATATTGTCATACGACCAAGCAAAAACATCACAAAATTCTTTAAGGACCTCAGTGTATGCCTTAATCTCATTAGAGAACAATATGCCCCAATGTAAACATTCTCAACCTTACTAGGAGTCCGAGAAATGTTGATAGGGATCGTATCTGACAAATTCACCATGTTCCCTTCGACATATATACCATGAGTGGCTAATGGGATCACGAGACTACCAAAATTCTCACTAAGGGTCAATCTAAAGTATTCACACTTGATTTGTTCAAGATCCAGGAGGAAATAAGAGAAATGGTGCAACTCCTCCCAAGTTCGTTCCAAACCATTCATTTGTAAGAAAAACATCATTGAAGTAGTCATTTGAGTGTGACGACACAACTACGCAAGTAGGAAGTGCCCTTCTCCTCCACCTGTGAAGAGGAAGGACTAGGGTCTATAACGAGATCAATAGTAGCTTGATAAGAAATCTCCACTACATACAATGACATCTCCATCTTGGTAGGTCTAGGATCTTCATCCGAAGTGCTCGGAGAAGGGAGAGTCCAAGGGTCCTCCAAATACACAGTACGAAATGGGATCGAAATAGACCACGATGATTCACTACCAAGAGTGGAACCTATAGTTAGGTTGGTGTAGAAATATTAAAATATCCCATCAAAGATGGATACATTCCCACACGAACATTCTCAGTTTCTGACTGAGAATGATCAATAACCATGATGGTGAATCCCAACAATGCTGACGTACTGGAATTATCAAATGACATCTACTCAACTGTGATAATCGGATCTTTGAGAGGGAATCAAATCACACGGAATATGGAATATACAATCGCTCTCATATTGTAAATCTAGTTATGACCTAGTAAAAGGTTGCAGTGAAGGGGTGCATCAACCACCTCGACCTCGATGGACACAGTCTTCCATCCCAATTGGACCTAAAGAGAAAGAAGAATAACATGTGGTTGAAAAGAACACCCATCAAAGGAAGTCAACATGGTCCTGGATTTTGACAATGGGGTGAGCTAAGACCTTTCCAATAGGCTAGAGACATCATAGAGGCCACAACGCCTTAATCAATAACTGTGTGTTTGATCATATTATTCATACACTCCACATGGACTAAGAAATCCACACGATAAGAAAAGAGAGGATTGACCTCATGGGTTTCAAATCGAATCATTGTGGAAGGATGAGAATAAACCATCCCAAGGGAAATCAATAAATACTTTCTCTACGAAGGGAAATTCTGAAGGACTTCGAGAGCTGACATCGCACAAGGAGTTTGACCCAAATCCTTGACAATAGAATAGTGTTGGGTGGCTCGAGCATTAGGACTGTGCCCTGAGCACTTTAGGACTCCTTTAGGAATGCGAGGTATAACTTCAAGCTTGTCAATATGAAAAGGAACCTCGGGAGGTGTAGGCTCTTTCCCCACATTGGGTTGCAACAAACCATAATATTTAGCATGCATCACAACATTAGTGGCTGACATCATGTTGATACAACCATGGCCACCTTCCGCATTTGGTGGGTTTTGATGCCCACCAAAAGTTCTTCTGGAGTCCATGTTCCTTGAATTCATATTTTGATTATGTAGTATAGGGTCCTTTAACATAGTTGGGCTCTGTGCAATGAACTTTGAGGCTTCATCGATACGAGGGAATAAGTAATTAAGATGGTATCCCCCAAAAAGATTACAAGGGAACTTAACCTTACGTTTAGACTTATTGTCCCCCCCAGCATCACCACTGTTATTGTCATTGTTGGAGTTCTCCTTCCTATTCCCACCTCTCCAATTATTTCTTCCCTTCTTCTTATTCCGTTCTGGTTGTCGGTTACCCTTCTGGTGCAACAAATGTACTGAGAGCACATCCTCCGTTTGGGTGAGATTGGATGAAGTCGTATCTTTTCCGGTCACAGGATGGTTAATAGAAAAATTTCTTATTTGATTTGTAACATGGTCTACAAATTTAGTACTCAAGGAGCCAACAATGCCATCGACATGTGGCCTAGGTTTAAACTTAGGCTCAAAATTTGATCATGGAGTGTTAGGTATAATCTCATACAAGATCCTAGACTGAGTGTAAATAAATTCATGATTGTTGAGCTCAAAAAATATCATGGTTCCTCATTCATAACTATGGTTGTCAAAACATCCTTTGCGATAAAGGAAATAACAACTTAATTAACCATTCCAATAGAAAATCGGGTGGAATGTTGGCCTTAATCAACCTATTTCGTCTATGCTACTCTTGAGTATGATAAAAAATATATGTGCCTTTGTCTTGCCGAAATGTCGACAAGAGTTCAATACCATCATCATTACGCATCGACAGTTG
Organism: Pseudotsuga menziesii; assembly: GCA_001517045.1. Taxonomy (NCBI): domain Eukaryota; kingdom Viridiplantae; phylum Streptophyta; class Pinopsida; order Pinales; family Pinaceae; genus Pseudotsuga; species Pseudotsuga menziesii. The sequence continues at coordinate 27,867 of LPNX010938174.1, forward strand.
AAAGTGGTTGAAAACGGTCATGGCTAGATCATTAAAGGTCCGATATCTGCCCCCAGGAAACTTTGTATACCATTTCGTTGCAGGTCCCATGAAGGTGCGTTAAAACGGTTGTAAGCGAACTGAATCATGATTCAAGGAAATGGAAGAGTGCCATAGGTGGAAAGTGGTAACATGCTTTCCAGGGTCCTCACCATTCTTACCTTCAAACTTTGGAATGTCTGAAGGAGGCTTAGTGGGAACAACTGACCACATCGGATCATGAGAAACCAGATCGTTGGTCAACTTTGATAAGTCAAGAAAATTCAATGTAGTTAGGAAAGGGAGCCTATATTGTGCCATATGGTTCCATGCTCCCTGACAGGATTGATTCATATAGGGTTGATTGTTGTAAAGAATGTGGCCTTGGTTAATTAGATAATAACCTCCTCCTACTTGACCCATAAAAGGAAACACAAGAATATTATAACTTGGTACACCTTGAGACTAGGGTGCTACATAACCATAATTATAAAATTGATAAAAGGGTTTTCCTCCAGATACATAAGGAGGCACATAACCTCCTGACACAGCATGAACGAAAGACGAGGGAGCAACATGGCTAGAGGCAGTAATCCATCCCTAAGGACCATGCAGGTTATGAGGAGGTTGTGTCATGAGAAAGGAATTTGATGGAATAGGTGCATAGGATAATGGAACATATGATGGAATGTATGATGTACCTCCAATGTTCACATGTCTAGGGTCATCTCCGTGAGAAGGAATCCCAATATTATTCCTGAATGAAGGGTTCATCCTCCCACAAAGGGTGCAGAAGGTGCTATATGAACACTACCAAACCTATCATCATGGAAAGGGATGGCAGTGCCCCCATGCACAACACTAGGACCTACACCAGATCAATGACAGATGATGGGAAAGTGTTATTAAGGTCTGGCATGCCAAATATAAAAGGCCCAGTTCCAGAGGGAACATGGTGAGTCTACCATTCAACTGACACAAGGAATACCTCCCATAAGTAGCTGCGAAATCTGACATATGGGGTTGTGAATTGAAGGAAGCACCTCCCCCATGAGGGTCGGTTACAACCGAAGTCCCAAGTTTACTGAATGTCACATTCCCCATTCCATAGGATGGAGAAGAAGGGACCTCCGTGGTCTCAGATGTATGACTCATGACGAGATAGGTGTGTGGATCAAAGTGTGTATAAGTTCGCCTACAATGTCTAATCCTCTTCTGCGAAGGAGGAGCATACCCACAAGGAGAAATCCCTTCTAAATGGCAATATCAATGGAGTGTCAGAACTCTCTCCACAATGACTCCCACAAAAGAAAAACACTCTACCAAGTATGAACCCTAGAGAAAACTAACGCATAAAGAGAACACTCCTAAGAAAATATAAGCCAGATGCAAATAAGCCAAGAGGGAGGATAAATGAGCTCTCAAATGTAGCAGGTATGTCTCACCTAGGAGAGGCATGAAATTCCCATACACTACAAGCAGAGGCGTGTAGCCAATTATAGTGGCCCTTAGATTCAATGCATAAGGCAACTGTGTTGTTCGACCCCTACCTAGATAGGACACTCACATAATAACCTCTGTAAGTACCCATTGCGATACCTAGGTAAAGAAACTAAGTTCAACCCAATATAAACAATGCTCATGCAAAAATTCGTAGGCGGGATCTACTGTATGGGTAGGGTAACAAAGCCTGAAGCACGAAAACACCAAAGGTACCTCAAAAGCCCATAGATACGAATAAGATCTTGGAAATATATCTGGTGCTGCACAGAGAGTGGTAAGGGGATATCCCCACCACAAACATGTACACTACCTCATTCTTAACTCCTATGTAAGAGGAGCCTCCTGAGAACACTAATTATACCAAGGATTTCTCTCTCTCACTTGAACAGACACCTAAATGTTTTGTTTTGTAGTGTTGGAAAAATTTACTCACGACACTCTATTCCAAGACCCTACAACCTAAGCTTGTTGGTGCACCTCTATTAAATAAAAATGTGTAATAAATTTTAAATTAAGCGTTCATTTTAAGGGTTTTGTTTACTCAAAGGAAATGATCGTGCAACTAGTGATGTTATGACTCAGCAGTGAAATAAATATGCACACCTAACAAATGATGCCAAGTGAAATTTGTCTTGAATGAAAAAAGGGTATGCCACTACAAGAGATGCATAAATGCCTTTTCAAATTCCAATGCAACCATTCCTAAATATGAAATCCTGATCATTATTCAACTAAGAAATCCTAATGCAAGTGCTATTTCCATGCAAATGCATCATGTACAACATGCAAAAGATAAAATATTTTTGTATTTTTATAATGAATGATACGTAAATGCAATAAAAAGTCTCTATAACTCCCAGACCCTGCAACAAGTATCAGACACAAGCCCATCAAGGCATTGAGATAAAAAGCTCTAATGCACTAATAGAAAAACAAAAAGAAGAAGTACGACAAGAACAACTTTTACCTAAAAAGAAAAGAAAAAATGTCTTTGGTAAAAAACATAAGCAATAGACAGACATAAAAGGCATTGAGGGAGCCCCAAGAGTTAGCTCAAGCGGTCGAGCAACCGTTGTTAGGCCTCCCAACAAGTGAGGTCATGGGATCCATTCTCCCCGACGCTCTTGGGTTTAGGCATGAAGTGTGCCAAGAGTGATGCCCCTTCGGGTGGGCCCTCTTGAAATTATTCCGTGGATGTAGCCCGTCAGTCAAGCCGACGCGTGAACCACATTGAAAAAAAAAAGGCATTGAGGGAGACTCAAAAACACTTAGAACCCACCCATCATCTCTCAAACATCAAATTCAAACTCAAAAGAGGGGCATACACAACTATTCGCAAGAAACCCATGTGTATACATGATTGTTTACCAGAAAACCTACATGTATACATGATTGATACATCTATGACCTGCATGCAATGAGAGGAAGTTGGTAAAATTATAAGCTAAGACCCAAATCACTTCAACAAGACACCAATGGGCTAACACACTTCTGAATCCAACAGAGAAACAAAGAGAAAAATAGAGCAATTCAAGCACATCGTGCACCCAAACCCCAACAAAAAGGAACATCCCCAATGGAGTCACCAATTCTGTTACAGAGAGAAAATTCCTATGGCTTGGGGTAGACCACAACAGACTGGATGACACCAGAAATCAATCCATTTCAATAAGTAATAGAGTTAAATGTTGCTAACACTAAGGGATACACAACGTATCTTATCCCGAACGGTTGTAGTAGATCTCTGTTGAGATTCTCAGCCACACTTGTTCCTACATTCCATTCTCAACAACAATGAAACAACCAAGCATGATATATGTTAAGTGTTAGGCCTACTCTAGCATATATAAATCCAACATGTATAATCAAATGTAACTACATCCATGGACAAGAATATTCATAGTCACACATGTAATCAACGAGAAACGAATATTTCTATTGATAATGAACAGAGATAATAGTGACAAACTCTATTGGCACCTTGTCGAAGCAGTGAAACCAAGTCCTCCACCTGGGCCTCCACCACTTCAATCCTCCTTCTCAATGGAAAGCTCACAAGACAATGGGAAGATTGGTAAGAGTAACCATGTGTGCTCAAAAGGACAAAGGGATGCATACTCAACCATGTATAAATGGGGCAACAATCCACTATAGTTTCCTTGCTCTCATAAGTTCTCCTCCTCTAATGCATCCAAGAGGTTCAGTATATATCCCTTCAATAGGAAATTAAGGGCCGAGTCAAAGCGTTTCCAGGCATATGGAAGGCCAATAGTCAAGTTATTTGTGACTCATTGAGGAAAACTCCAAATCAGGGTAATTTTTAGGGGCGGAATTTAGCCAATTGGCTATTTTTTTATGTTTTTTTCAAAAAATAAATATGCTATTTGGTCATTTTTAGTGTCTAATATCGCCTATATTTACATAAAATATGTTTTTTTATCATAATATTCGCCAAAATGTACACATTTTAGTGTTAATTTTATGTTTCATATTTAATATTCTCCTAGATATCTATAAACATGGTTTTTTTCAATCCAAAACAATCACCTAGAATACTATACTTAAGTATAATATTAGAATCCTTAAAAAATACCCTAATCCAAATATTTTATTTTTTATGCACATTTTTCAATGTACATGGGTCACATTGGGACAAGATGCATGTACATGCGAATTTTAAGATGGAACACATGTATAACAATAGACAAGGGTTTTTTAAAGGATTTCTTGGACCATCAAAGTATATTTTAAGCAAAGGGGGTCCTAAGAGTCTGCATAGGGACAGGGAAAGCCATAAAAAAATGTTCTACCAAGTGTGGTAAAATCAACTATAACAATGTATATCAAAATTATCCAGTTTGTCTCCCCAAGCTCAACTTCTAAGCAATATTATGCACAAAATAGTTTTGATGGTGGAAGGTCAACCATCCCTTATATTAAGAAACTCCTAGGCCTTAACATTGTGTTAAGGAACCAAATACCAAAAGTGAGATGTAGATGGTCATTTGCGGACTTCAAAAAAATACATATTCAACTAGGATATATGGTATGTCCTATATCGCTAGTTAGGAAGAGACTGATTCCTTAAATAAAGTGTGCATGGAAGCCATTGCTTGACTCAAATCCTTTCCACTCTACCATTATTTTTGCAAAACATCTTGGGAGTTTTAGTAAAATATGAATTGATATCTCATAATCAATAAATTTGTTAGGATATATTATATTTGAATGCAAAGATATACTTTAGTTTAATTCCTATCATAGGTGTTTAGGGACATTGAGCAAACCCAAAATGAGAAATTGTTCTTAAAATTGTATTAATCCATTTTTCCATTGTTTTCTGCAAAGCATCTTGGGAGTTTTGATGTCCTTTAGCAATTCATATTGTTTATTTTGCAATCAGTATGATTTGTTTTCCCTTTTATAGGGAGGATCATTTTGACTATAAAATCCTGAATTCCTGAGAGGGGAAGGTTTCAAACTATACTCAGCTACATTTAGTTCAAAGAACTACCATCATGCTCTGTAGTTTTGCCTGTACTATTACTTTGAATCAATAGATTAGACTCTGAACTTACAAAAAAAAACTAAAGTTAAAATAGATCTATATTAATTAGAATCCAAATGTTATACAAATAATATCACTAATTTTCTCCAACCATTATAATAGAAACATATTCAATTATGAAAATGATCAATCTTGATTTTCCTCTCTGAACAAATTATTAATCCAAATAATTACCACAATATATTTTACTAAAATAGAGATGATATATATATATATA